>VXBH01009539.1:870079-895997 GCA_013400035.1 Rynchops niger
TTTTTTTTTTTTTTTTTTTTTTTTAATAAGAACTGGCAGCACAAAAGCTTCTGTGGAGAATGCATTTTCTGCTGACATAAAGATACAGAAAACCTTTGGAGATGCTAAGTATAAATTCTTTCTTATTCTATTGTAAAAGCAAATCATGCATGCTTGAATTCTAGAGTTTATTTTCTACTTTAGTTTTAGGCAACATAATAAACATATTGAAACCTTTAAAGGAAAATATTTATATTCTCTGTAGGACACATTGTTTCTGTATGAAGAGGTACCAGTGAAAAACAAAGGCAAGCATCTAGAAAGAGAAAACAGATAAAACCCAGTATGTTACGGGTTCTGGAGCAGGAGGCTGGACTCTCTTTACAAATGGAGTATCAGTGCTGAAAAACTGGTGCCCTTATACTTACCTTAAGAAGCTGTTAAAGGTAGTAGCGCTCTCCTTAAAAAAAAAAAAATTGCCAGTCTCCGCTACTAGCAAAATTTATTCCTGTCAACAGAATAAGGTTCCTCAGAATTACAAACTGTCTAATTAGCAACCGAGTTAGCTAGTTTCAATTATGAACAAGCTTTATAATTCAAATATACCTTCAGGTAATATTATGCAATTTATAAAACACTTTCATTCTTTAAACGCGCTATTAACTAGATCCTTGAAAACAAGAATTGCTATCTCACCTTCAGAAGTGAAACCTCCCCGGCATTTCTGATCTCTTGTCCAGAATCAGCAGACAAAACTTTACCAATGCTCAAGGCATGCTGAATCCTATTTGATTTCCAGGTCACCTGGACTTGAAAATCATGTTTATTTTGCTTCCTCACCTCTTGCACACAGAAAGTCCCCACTAGCTTGTACCAATCACAAATATTTATCATAAGAAATCAAATTAGCAATCTTCAGATGATCGTAAATGCTTGTTTTTATTTGTTGACAATATCATTAACGGAAGGCAAATGCGTCTTACCAAGGAGGACAGAGAAACGAAAAATAACTGGATTATCATTATATCAAAAGTATGACAGGCTCATGACTCTTTAAGGATGGACACTGAAAAGGTATTGTCCAAACCAAGAAGCTGCTAATGCTAAATCCCAAGGGATATATACCCTGTCCTTAAGATTGGTAAAATATTGTCCAGAGATGCACCTATTGCTCAACATGATTTGCAGTTTAATTATCTTGATTAATAAAAGCATCAAAGTATAAAAAACTAAAATAGAGTAGATGGTCTGAGACCAAAGTACCCACCCACACCCACCAAAAACCCAAAAATTCTGTAAGAAAGTCCAACTGAAAAACAAAATAACAAAGCATCTTTTAAAGGGGAGGTTTGAAATTTACTATAAGGTCTAGAAATAGCCAATGAATAATTACAATTACGAATTTAGCTTTCCAAATTACAACTACATCGCGCAATTTCAGCAAGTTATGCTGGATCCCATGCAAGGCACTAACATTGCTCTCTCAAAGTCCTACCAAGACACTATAAATTATGTAGTAGTTGATTGCCCTCCTCTAACTCTCTCTGTGGTTCTTTGTTAATGCCTGGCTCAATTTTCTGTTTCCTTATTTTTATCACACATGAGAACACTGGGATATTTTGACTACTTAGAGTGTTCAAAATGTTTTCGAATGAAAATAGCCAAAAGAATCCAAATAAAATTAATCAAGGGAAAATAACGATAGATGACACTCATTTCCCTCTGTTAAAACCTTGCTTTTTAACCCAAATTTTATCTGCTAAAAGTTTACCAGCCAGATTTCCTCCCCCTGTTCCAGCCACTCAGGCACCGCAAAGTGGCTGAGTCTCTCTCCCAGCAGCCAGCCAAGAATTCCCTAATTTCCGACCCATGCAGTGACCCAGGCTGTAACGCTGAGCCAGAGGTGCCCTGACAATCAGGTAGTCCTTGTTTTCCACTGTCTGTGCTGAGCAAACCTCGACATAAATTCTTCTTTTCAAACAATACAACTTTAAAACAAACCAAACAAAGGCTCCTAAGAATCCCTGTTACAGGGAGCTGAAGCATGTCCATGAACACACACCAAAAAAGTTAAACCAGATATAATGTTGCTTAGGGATCCCAAACCACAGTCATAAGCATGTGTTCAAGCACTGACAGCCAGAGTGGACTGAAACACGATACAGTCTCTGTGATACAGCTCACTAGTTTAGAAGGTGGAGGGGCCATATCCTATTAAAAATAACAGGAAATTGACCACAGCAATAAATCTAAAGCTTTGGCTGCTCAATTTCTTATCTTCCATAAGCAGTTGTTGGTGTGCAAAAGCCATGCAACTCTTTCTTTTTTAAAAAGAAAGCAAACAAACAAGTGAAAAATCAGTCCAAAACTGGAGCTTCCGCTGGATGCCACTTGGTAATATCTTACATCAGACAGTCACAGCCTTGGGAGACCTGGATCCCTGAGATTTTCTTCCTGTCATGCCAGGATATCCTGTTATATTTTGATGGTTTACTGCTGCCTCCAGGCAAAACCATGTCACTGAGAAAGTTAAGTCAGTGCACTAAGACTGACAAGTCCCAAGGAATCTCATCAGAGGCTTTGGCACTTCTGACAGTACTTGCATTACTCTTTTCATGCAATTTCTGCACCCAAGTGATCTCTCTACCTCCTCTGATAGCATTTTTCTCTTTATCTACTGGAACAAGTTAAGATCTGAGATGACGGCAGCTTCTTCTAATGGCTTACCAATGCTTAAAAGGGACTGCACCGGCAGCGTTATCTCTGTGAATCCCACTAGTGGAGACAGAGTTTCTGCTGGTCTGGAGAAAAAGGGATTGGGGCGGGGGGNATTTCATTCAACTGGCAGAGACTACACTGAGCTTTTTGCCAGCATAACTGTATCTATTGTGGGTATGACTTGTTTTCCCACTCCTAAAAGGCAGGGCTTTGCCAACAAAACTTTAAAGACTAAGACCAACAGTGTGGGTGTGGGGTTCGGTTTGTTTTCAGTACACACGAGTGAAGTTAACCATGGTCCAGTTTCCTGCCAATCTAATCCACACATCACATAACGCCAGTATTTTCTTTGTTTCTTATTCTGATTAGGTCCTGCAAGCATTCCTGGAGCAGGCTTTTCAGGCAGGCAACCCTCCTCTGAAGCCATTTTATTAAATTTACTTTTAAATCCCAGAGTAAGATCCCATAGGTTGGAAAAACAGCACGGAAAGGTGGTTCAATGCAAAGGGCAGATATCGACTGTAAGAGCTAAAAGCGCTTCTAAAACATATATATTTTGCCTACATTTAGACAACCAGGAAATGCTAGTTGTATGAGGTATTTACGATGGTAAGATCAAACCACTGCACCTACTAAAAAAAAATAAAACCAACAACCAACAACAAAAAACACCCTTCCAGCCCTAGAGACTTAAAAACCAGAAGCTGAACCTCCTTGCACTAGGACTAATTATAGCAGAGTAGTTACAACATGTTTGGAGATCACCTCACCTATGAGTATGTGCCAAAAATAGGGCTCCGCTTCTCTCCTGCTACCCTGGAGAACAGTGGGAGGGAAGTAACTTCCATTTTGGATCCTGCAGGACCCCTCTGGAAATATATGTAGGAAACCGAATTGAAAGATTTTCTTCTCCCTTACATAGATTATTTTTGTAAAGCTGTTTCTTTGACTGTAAATGCTATGCTAGAGCTGGGACCGCTATATACATCTTCTGATTTCAGTCACCCGATTTTTAATGTCAACCAGTTCCTGATCCCTAGCATGAGGAAGACGCCACCTATTTTTCAGAAGATCTACCTCCAAGTGCAAAAGAAGCTCAGTAGACAAGAAGTTCTGTTTCTTGATATTACTCCTGTATAGTCTCTTCTCCAGCATTGAAAGGCCTAATACAGAAGTCCATAAACTGCGTGGTGATCCCGCTAGCAGGAAAACTATGTTATATTGGCAAAGGAATCATCATCAGGCCACCAAAATGACTTTCCACTAGCATATTGGAAGGGAGAGTTAGAGCTATGGAATTTCTTCATGCTTGAGGGCTAACTCTCACCAACACCAATTCATCTGTCATACATTGTTTTATGACTGCTTTGATTTCTTTCTGCTGCAAAATAAGGGAATGCACATTAGAAATGTTACGGACCACCAGATTTGTTTCATATATTATCAAAGCTAAACATTCAAGCATTTTATGGAGATTAAGAGATTAGAGTCCAAGAGTTTTTGTTCTTCTGTGTGCAAGGCTCTCTCTTTCAATCAAATTAAAAAGTGGAGTTCAAGGTATGTTGTTAATTCCTGAGGGGAAATGATACATAACCCACATGCACAAAGAAGTTGGCTTGCATGCGGTTGTTTTTACAGTATGGAATCTGTTTCAATCTATGTTTGTTTAACAAGATGCAAGTCTAACAATGGTAATTTACTAAAAGCTTGTGCACTAAGTATGTACAATACCAGAAACAATGGTCATAACTCCTTCCAAAGATACAAAAGCAACTACAAAACTATCAAAACATAAGCACTGCCCTGGATTAGCTGTTTCAAAACCCCACATTCCAAACAGCTTCATCATTTCAATAATCCATCTACAAAAACTTCAATTTTGGACTACTGCATTACATTCCAGCAACGAGTTACTGCTAGTGAATTCAGCACAAAATTTCACTATTTGTATTTCAATTGATTTTTTTTTTTAATCCATAGTATCATTACTGTTTGCTCAGACATCTTTTGCAACAGTAAATCTTAGCTTAAGTATTGTACTAGAAATACCGATCGTTTAAATGGCTATTTACTATTAAACTCCTCAATCTATATTTAAGCACTTGAATAACCAGCTACTCCTACAACTAATGGTCAGTGACAACACAGCTGCAGGAGGCAAAGTGGCATTCTGCCTTTCCAACAGGCCTGTTTGTCAATGCCCAACCTGCACCCTGCAGGATTAGAACCATAATCACATTTTGAAATGATTCATTATTTACAACAGTTGTTTGAGGCTTACTAGATGATATTCTATTCTCTCTTAAAGGCTGATATAGCTAAATGAAACTTTGCGATGAACAGCCTCTGCCTTTAGCTATTGCATCAGATAGGTCAAAACTTCTTCAATCCCTACCCTGTGTGTTCCGAACACACATACATTACAGAACATATCTCACAATGATTTATGCTAATATCTTACCTGCTTAGTGTCTGTGCCAGAAGACCGAACTTTTCTTTGTCTTGCTGAACATGTGTACTATAAAAAACTGCTGGTACAACGTTTGCATTTTGCTCTTACAATCAGAGCCCAGATACAGTTTTAAGTCAAGATAGCGTGGAAACTTCTAAATGGGCAAGTCGCTTCATTAAAAAGGAATCAACCAGAAAACAACCAGGTGTAGCAATTCTCATTGCGGCTCATTATCATTAGAAAACAATTAACGACAACAACATTCTAAAAGTGTGTTAAAAATGTTAGTAATATTTGCTTGTCAACAACAGACACTCACTTAATATACAAACCTGTTCCCAAGGAAAACTGTGGGGGTTTCTGCAGACAGTTAAATTGTAGTAAGGTCTGTAAACTATGGGTGTTTACAGTGCACTTCTTACTACCTTCAAAAATAAAGTGTTTCACATTTCAGGTACATTTGGTCTTAATCAACTGCGGCAATCAGTTAACCACCATTCAATCACACATACTTAGAGGGTGACTCATCAGATGTCAGGTGTTTAACTTGCATGTTCCTCAAGTAACCATCTAGCTGCTGATATTTTTTGTCTCCCCTGTCTCCAAAGCTCTGTGTACAAATGGTCACAGTAGCAGAAAATTTGCATCACAGGATTAACATCATTAGTTATCGTGGCTAGGATTATTATCATTAGGAGAGATCTGCAATGCCATAACCACTCTGAACCTTGTAGCAACCATGAGCTAAGCTGCAAGTTGTCTCGGTGAAGAAAATAAATAAGAGAATGGAATTTCCAAGATGATTTGGAAATCCTGTTGTTCTGGTGATGTTCTACTGTTGTTACTCAGCCACTACAATGCAGGCATCATCATTATTCTATTTTTTTAAAAAATAATACATTCAATGGTGCTACCTATTTGAAGTAGATCTGTCATTTTAATGTAGTACATTTCAAAAAAGTAGCAAGTCATACACCTCATTGTTTTCCCCATTTCTGGCAGGTGTCAATGTATTCAGCACTTGTAGAGCATCTGGTTAGCAAGATGTGGCAGCCTTCAAGTTTTGGAATTCCTTTCAGCGCTTCTCTAAAAGAGAATTGTTTTGATCCCCAGGTTGGTCCAGATGGTATCTCAGAGTTGTCCGACTCCTCCTTTCGAGATAGCTGCCACTACTGTACCAGAGGGGCAAGCAAACAGGCTTTTCAAAGCAAGCCATCACTACTGGAGATGATCTATCTAAGGAAGTTCATAACATCTAAACTCTCTAATAAGCACTGACAGGAGAGTTTTTGTAAATGAAAACTATTTCTCCAGTGTGTCAGACTAAAGCTTTGAAGTCGCGCGCAGCTGCTAGGCTGGTAGCACCAGGCAACGGATTTCCTCAGAACTCTCTGAGTGCTGATCCTCAAATTGCAGCAAACAGACTATATGGCTGGCTCGGACCGGAGAGCCTGATCCCACGGCTGGCAGGATGTCGGAGCTTGCATGGAAAAATCAACACACTGGAAACACTTAACAGCAACACAAGGAGGCAAGAGGAGCAATTGTCTAAAAGTAAATACTGAAGAGAAGACGATTCCCATTACTAAAGCACCTTGTGCAATGCCTCATGCGCAGTCCTCTTCCTGTCCCACCAACTCAAGCCAACCTCAAAAGCCAAAAGCCACCAAAAACCAAACAAACAAACAAAGTGCCCAGAATATCTCTCTGCAGCACCATTTAAATACAGAAGGCACAGCAACACTGACAATCAATGCACAAAGGAAAAGACAAAGGGAACGTCAGGCATGTTTCTTCCATTTTAGTAGTGCCTGTTGTCTCCAGCACTGCTGCCATTAAAATACTGTGCAGCCCAAGCAAAGCCAAAGCCTTTCCTCTGGCTACTTTGCCTAAGCAATAACTTAATGCAATTCATCATGTAAACTGATAAATAAAACGTTTTTTTGATCCTTCAATACGAAAAAGTACATGTAGCTGTACATGCAAAGAGACCCATTGATAACTGAAAGCACTGCAGACTTGAACCATGCTTTATGTACCAAAAAAATGCTCAAATGAATTATAAGGGTATCTTCAACATCTTGCAAAATAAGGCCAACTTTTCTGCAAAGTGTATAAAAACCACTGACATTAAACCCACCAGAAGCACTGTATTTCTGCAAAACCCAGACAATTTAATATAAATATTAACATTTTACAAATAGGTGCAATTTGTAGCAGTTCAACACAGTGAGAAAATAAATACCAGTATACATCTCAGTCTGTACAATTTAATCCATTTTACTTACACTGAATTTTCATCCAGACTGGACAGCTACCAGAAATCATATTCTGCATATACTAAACCAGTTTCAAAATGAAATAGTGTTTATTTGTACCTTTTGGATGGAGGCACTTTAAGGAAAGAGTCAATGAATGTAATGTGAGTAATACCTTACAGTATATAGAAAAAGATATTGAAAAAGATACTTGGTAGTATCTTTCCTACTGTGATGATGTACTACTGGGGTAGGGGGATAAAGATCAGATGTGATTATTATTATCATAATTATTGTTAACCCTTTATTACAGATAAAAAAACCCGAGATGCATGAGAGGCAGAAATGAGCTATTCAAGATTTCTTAATAACCCCAACCAACCCGAGAAACAGACGCCCCTCTACGCTTTGGAGAATTCCTTTGTCTAATCCATAGTGGAAGTGAAATTATCCTTCTGGAAGCGCAGAAAAAAAAGAAGCTGTGTAGAGAAAGTGATTCTATCAGTATGATTAAGGAAATCCTCTTCTTCCAGATTGGTTTCCCCATCACAACTCTGCAAATTCAACAAACCACATTCAGTCCAAGTGTTTAACAGCTATATACACTTTATGAGCAAATATAACATTGTCCTTAAACTACCAAGGACAGAGTGTCATCGTTGCAAGAAATGCTCCAAAACCAAACTCCAATGAATGAAAAATACTCCAAAAATAAATCCCAATGAATGAAAAATTAGAAGTCACCTACTCTCCAAAATTACCAGATCTGATTTGGAAAATACATCAAGTTCCTCAAATAAGGCAAAAAAATTTTAATATATAAGAACTATCAAAATAGCTTGTTAGAGAAATGAGGTCAGTTTCTGAAACTATTTGTTACAGTCCTACATATCTCAACATAAAAATATATTATTTCACTTGGATAAATGTTTAAAAAAAAAAAAAAAAGACAAAATGCCAAAAAACATTCTCAGTTTTGTGAACACCAAATATTAACTCCATTAAAGGGATATGGAAAACATACCCATGTGCAAGATATTTTTATTTTTAATGCAAGGATTCACTTTGCCAGTACCTTTTCATCTTCTTTGAAAGGTGTCTTTTCCCTTCACCCAGACACTGAAAATGTAGTTTCAAGTATGGCTGATAAAGCCTATATTCCAAAGACTGCACATGAGTTTTTTTTAGACTGTGCTCTAAATCAACAGAATGTATTTATTCAATGTAAAATTTTTAAATTAAATACCAAGTTAATAGTATTTCACACTAAAATCTGACAGAAAGAAATTAACTCCCCTGTAAACGTCACAAATACTGTTTTATTATAAATGAAATTTATGTTACACCCCAGGATTAAAACACTTTGCTTGGAATTGTTCTAACACTTTGCTGACCATAGAAATCAAAATGAAAATGATTAAAAATATCTTTTCTTCAGCTTGTTAAGATGGATTATATAAAAAGTTTATTTAACAAAAACTTGCTTCCTTTTCCATCGGCCTTAGCAATTTGGAGAACAGAAGGGCGCTAATTCTTCAAGGTCTGAATCTAGTAACTGACTGATATCCTCAACAGGAGGCTGTATCACTGTCAGAGAGGAGCACTTTTTCCACATACACTAAGGTCCTCTCTATCTTGCCACAAACCGATGGGAACTCTCACTTGCTGTTTCCCCTTCCTATTTGGTGCTGTTGTGACCGAGGCCAAAGTCTCTCTGCATCTACTAATAACTGTTCTGCTTCCTTATTGCCACTGCAAAATCGTTCTTCTGCTACACGTAATACAGGCATTTCTGGAGGCAGCAGCACAGGCAACCAAAACCACTGTACTGGAGAACCCTTTTTTTTTCCTTTCCTATTCTCTAGGGACTCTGAAAACACTTCTCTCTGATGTCCTCAACCTTCAGGACAGATGATCGGTCCCCAGGTCACTGTGCCAGGGCCACTGCTTGCTTTCCTTTCTTCTCTCCTGTAACTTTGCATCACTGCTTTGACACGGCTGATCTGGAAGGCTCCACAAACAATCCCACATCCCTTGTAGTTTGCACATGTTGCTGTACCACACACTTAGCAACAACAGAAAACATTTTTGCAGTAGAAAAAGAAATTACTCTGCCTCAGACAGGCTTAGAATGCCAAAGTCAGTTTAAAAGAGTTAACTAGATCTTGATTTGATGGTATCTCTTTAAAAGTCTCCAATAACTAAAATTAACTTTCTGGTTTTAATGTAATTTTCACATTGTAAACCCAAAAAGCAGAGGTATTTGAGAAAAGTAGTTTTAGATAGAAACCTGACCTCTGGTGAAAAAGCAGCATAATCTAGCAAAGGGGCAAGGAGATTGCTCCAAAAGATGTTTTTTTACTGCTCTCCTCCTCAGACGTGGAAAATTCACATCCAAATAATGTATTGCCAAATACTGACATGAGTAAATTTCCTAAAAGCCATTTTGGAAGATATCACTGAACTCCTTCAGGAAGGCAGTCCACAGCAGAATCCTTTGTCTACAACAGAGTCGTCTTTTCACTGGCATTATCCAAATGTGTTTCCTTCCATGATGCAAACTACTGGACCTTTAACGCATGTTACTATTCAAAGGGTACTGAAGCAAAATACTGATCTGGGCTAATAATTTGCAACAAGCGAACCATACCACCGCCATTACACCTAACACAAACCTTGAACATTGATGCACTTCAAAGGCCCAACCCTGGACAATGAATGCACTCACACAACAAAATATACAAGCAATCTACATTTCCGTGTACACACGTGCAGCACAGACAGGGTCTTAAACTCATAGCGGTGTCTGGTTTCATAACATATGCCCTTCCTTATCAAATGTCATTTGTATTGCCATCCCTGCATCTGTCTCCACAGATGTCATCCCATGTAATGAAGCATATGGGCTTAAGCTGACATTGTTTGCAAACAGGAAGAGCTTTTGGCAAGAGGAATCGAACATAAAGTGTTTGCGGGCTGCCTCTCTTAACCCATCTTTGGTTGGCTCCTCTGCTCAGCTGAAACTGGTCGGCTACTTTCTGAGAGGGCAGAGTGCCAACCTAACAGATGGGGAGAAGTGAAGTCATGCCAAAGAACCAGAATGTGCATCTAATTTGATAATTAGGGGCTGAATTTCCCCTCAGAAATATTGCAATGGCAGCGCACACCAAGTTTCCAAGCTTAAGGGTAAAAGAATATGCTTCAGCTTCTCCAGTTGAGGGTTAATTCTGAACATGACAAAAAACCAACAGAAGTAAGCCATGGAGAAGGGAGGAGACCAACAATGGGTTCCTATCGTTCAGGATTAGTGTTCTTCAAGGCGAGACAAAATAGAGAGAAGGGGAGGAAAGAAACAGTAAGATTAAGCCTTTATCCTGAAATAGCTCTCCACAAGGGACACCTGCAAATCTTGGCCAACACAGTTCTGTGGCCTTGCGGAAAATAATTTATGCGGAATAGAGATAAAAGCGAGGAACTGATGGCCACTTTACAAAGCATTAAACACGGCTTTCCTGTCCACAAGGAATAGCCAAGCCAATAGCTAGTAAAAGGCAAAGGACAAAGAGTGTTTATGGCTCAGTGGAAATCAAACATAATAATGTACACACGTACTTGGAACAGTTGACAATTATTGTCTTGCTTTTGATATACAGTGATACAGAGCTATGGCATTCAAATAAAAGAGTTAACGGTAAAAGACAGAGAAAGACGGGGACCCAAGTGAAATTCACTTTTCATACATTTTACAAGTTTTTATGCAATAAGACAGTGGTCCTGTAACTATTCTAAAAGTCCTGTTGAAGCAGGCTCTTCTGGGCCATTTTCTTCTTCATCTTGTGTGTTCCCTCCCCTTTCTCAAACCACTTTACTCAGCAGGATGAGTGCCAAGAGCCATGCAAGGCAGAGTTTGGAAAAAACATTGTTCTAATTTATTCTTCTCTAAAGTGACTCTTCAGATTTACAGCTTTAAAAAAAAACAACAATATTAAGAGTAATAACTATGATGGCTTCAGTTAAGTGGTATTTACAGGGTTATACTATGGATAAAGAATATTTTTTTTAATTCAAAAATTAAATGAATTTTTATCATATAGCTCTGCATTGAAATATTCCAAGAAGTTAAGAGGTCGCTTACTCTCATCTCACCTACTTTGGAAAGATGACATTTCGAGGGGGCTTTCACATTGCTAGTGTAAGGAAATTGGCTCTCCAGCACAAGTAGTTTTCCAAGTTGTATCTTCAGAGCAGAGCAGAAGGCTCAGCCTCAGATGTAAAATAATTTAAAAATGATAGCTGGTAAGTGCCTAAAATCGCATGTGCTGCTTTACAGACCTCCACTGAGACATTTTGCTCTGAAGAAATTTGTCCATGAAACGTCCTTTGTTCTACTGTCAAATTCTGGCAAGCTACTTCCTAGTATAGCGTGAGACTTAATTGGGCTTTTGTTTCATTACCATCAAGACAATGATGCTCAAATGAAGAGCACAACATAGGCAAGTGAGTGAAAGCAATCAATTAGGGTGACTCTGAAACTATCTTTTAAGGGAAAGGAAAGGGCTATTTGTTACTGTGGTCACAGGCTAAAAATACAAAATACAAACCTGTCACTTACTAAAATAGTATGTAGCTTTCAGAAGCAAATCAATTAAATGACAGTAACTACAAAGAAAAAGCATCATTATGAAGCAAGCTCAAGATTTTATACCACAGTGCCACTGTCACAGCTTAGGAAAACACAGAATAGAGTTCGTGGATTAACGTGAATGCTGGTTTCAAACTGGGGCAAACTCTCACGTCCAGCTCTACCACAAGTGTCATATTTATAAAGAGTCTAGATGATATAATAAAGGAATCGATCAACACAGAGAGAAACCGTCATAGGAAATTTTAGATAAAAAATAATTAGCGTGCAATGAATCCAGAAAGTATTTAGCATTCCAAAAAATAAAATATGAAAAAACCAAAACTAAATATTATCCTGATAATTCCCAAATTCAGTATTACATTTGAAGGCAAAAGAACACAAAAGGAGCTAATGCATACTCTACAGGAATAATCCAAGAGTTGATGTGAAATCCACAAAAAAAGAGAAATTGGCAAGGCAGCAGCTGCATTCCTGAAGCCAAAAATGTTTAAGGAAAGGGGTAAAACCTCAAGACAAGCCTAAAGACCTTCACATTCAAGTGTTACTTCAATCATTACCTACACTAAAAGGTGCAATTTCACCAACAGTATAGGCAAACACGCTCCCTGGCAAGCAAATGACATCTGTTAACGGAAACTGAGACTTAACCATAAGGGACATAGAGAAGGTCAAGCAGGGTATGCAGCAAGGGCAAAACATTTGCCCATGGTCTAACTAAGGTGGGACTGTCTTGGAGGAGTTCTACGCCACTGTTCTGAAAATTCAGCTCAGCTTTTTGCTTCAAAATCTCATGTCTAGATTTACCTTTTGCTTTGAAAAGTAAATGACCATTTCAGTATCTCTACCCTAGATGAGCCAAACATGACAGTTACTTATTTTTCCAGCCAGAGTTCACAGTTGAAGGGTCATCTATTAAACAACAGCACTTTCCCCAGAAAAGGCCAAGAAGGTAGTCAGAGCAGGTAAAACAACACAGTTCACGCCATTTTTATTGTCCAACCTGAGATACCACACAGGTGAGTTTACCACTCTTCCTGACACACAGACATCTAACTAACCGAAAGCAAGCAACCAGCATACCCACGCCATGATGCCATATGCTAGGGACCTCTTTTGTCTCATGCAAACCGGAGTCATCAGTCTCTGTCACAGTGAAGGACACTGCTCCTACAGCACATACACCACTTTGAAGTTCAATTAAAAGCCTGGGGTATTTCACAGAGCAAGAATAAGAAGTGATATGGATAAACAGGTTGCTCGTCTTTTTGTACAAATTATTAAAGAGCACCAATCACAGACAGAAGTAGTATTATGCTTTCTTAGCCTGCATGCCATTACAATAGCATCTGCCATTAAAAAAAAAAAAAATCTAAGAAAGTATCAGAGTTAGAAAGCTATTTTAGAAAAAGAAAGTGGAGATAAAGAAAAAAAAAAAGAATAATCCCAACAGGCATACTTTAAGTGAAACTTTTATTACAGAAACATGATATCGGTACCTCCTGAATGAGATTGTAAAAAATAATGGAAAAAACCCTGGTGAGACAGGAAGCTTAAACACAGCTAATCTAATGATGACTTTCGTAACACAGGAAGCAAGTATGCTACCAAAGAGATGACAAAACCAGAGATTATTTTAGGCATTTACTTATTCCCAGATCTAGCTAAAAAGTGTGCTAAAGGAATTCAGGTTAAGCACACCAGTCTTACCTCTTTGCAAGTAATGACACTCAAGGTTTAATACAACAGAACTTTGCAACAAGTTGTCAAGAGTTACTGACCCCTTTCACACACTCACCTTTGGAAATGCAATTTCCTGTTAAAACTGATGCCCCGATCCTGCAAACTTCTGTTCACACAAACGCTCTGGTTTGGTCAGCAGGGCTGCAGGTTACACTGGCGGCAGCAGGACCGGTAAGCATGTGCTGGAGGCTTTGGGATGCAGTGCTTTACCAACTGGACTTCCTGCTTGGAGCTTACAGTGCCAAGGTAAATAATCACAATACCACATTGACAGATGTGTCAGAAGTATGAGGTATTAACTAGATTTACTACAGTCTTGAATAACTGAGTTGTAATTTTCCGCTCTCCTAGCATGTAACATAATGATGCGAGGTGTGTTACAATGCCAGTATGTACCCAACTGCAACACTTGACCTTCCATACCCTAGAATCCCTGTGGATTGTACTGGCTTCTCTCGAGTAAGACTCTGAGCCCCTTTTGTCTATTTACGCTGCTCCACAACTACCTCCAGGAAGAGGTCTGAATTTAAGCTAACAAAGTCTGAATTATCTATGCCTTGTAGTCTACCTGGTCAGAGGACGTAAGACGCGGCTGTCATCATCACGATCCTAGGAGGACAAGGATAGAGTAATCAGTGCTCAGTCTTACCAGACACAGCAATTGGGCGTTCTTTTGTTATTAATCTCCTCTGACCTTGCTGTTTGCCCTTGTAAAGTTCCCACTGTTCATGAGCTAACGCATCTGTGTTTAAATAAACTCAGTACACGAACTGCTTCCACATACTCGATAAAGTATTCTGCTTATGCTTACACCAGATCATCAGAACCACCATTCATTGCCATATTTCTTACGTCAAGAAGAGATAAAGTATACAAATCACTGAAAATATAATACAAAAGATTTGACACGTAGTCCTTAAAGACATATACAGACAAATACTGCAATAAAATACTGTAATTGATTCCAGTATTTCAAAGTCACCTAAATACAAAGGGAACTTTTCATTGTCTGACACATTTCTAACTCCTGAGAGACGTAAACTGCAGAGGTAAAGCTTAAGGCCATGTCTAGACATCGCTTTTCCAACGCAAAATGCCACAACAGTTGTGGTTATAGGCAACACACGACGCAATCATACACAGCCTGTAACAAAGCACATCACATTTGGGAGACTGCAGATGAATGGCCTTCATCCACTGACAGAACTACTCTCCGTCCATATAACCTTTGATATTTTATAAACTTCACTTGCCTTTCCTATATTTCTCTATCATTATGGGGATGAGAGATACATCGTGTTCAAAAAAAACCAAACCCAAAAACAAAACAACAACAAAAAATGTCAAGCTCTCCTCAACCTCTTTTCACAACAGGCAGAGAACTTGCTGCATAAAGACTTAATGAAACACCTGACACTGACAACATCATGCAGAACAGATTCTGCACTGTTTCATGCACAGACTCTTGCGCCGCAGTTAGCACGTGATACCCAGCACTATCAGTTTTTAACACTGAACAAATTCTTTTAGATTTGACCCCTATACACGAACATAGCCATGCATGCCAGTAAAATAACTTCAATGAGACAGCAGTGGAAGAAATCTACATACAAGACATCACACAAGCAGTTCCTATCCACACTGGTTCTCTGTGAGATAAAGTTATCACCTTGCTAAAAGCATGTTGTGGAGAGCAGGTCTAATGATGTCTAATGAAACCTGGTGTACGAAACCTGGCATACAAAGCACCCAGCGCAGCCAGCATTAAACTAGCTTGGACATCACACCACCAGACCGCCATAGCCGGGGCAGGAATATACATGGGTGAATGAATATATGGCCTGTCAAATGCCTCAGGATAAAGCAAATGAAGCGCATATCAAAGTACAGGTACAAAGGTTTGAAATACTGCAAAGGACACTACTTCATTCATGAAAGCCCCAAAACACTAGTGTTACTTTAACATGGTCCCCACAACAGAGCTACTATTCCTGAGAGATTAATCCAATAAATCATAGAGCTCATTATCAGGAAGTTTTTCTTGATAAACAAACTAGATTCTGCCTTAATCTTATAAAAGTATTTTATTCACTGTATTACCAAAGCATCTTTTTCAACATGTAAGTTTTAAATGTTTTATTTTCATTCACATATTTAACTTTTTTAAGGGACATTCAAGGAAACTAACATGCTTTGCTTTCCAAACTGCAGCCGCAGCGCTCTCAAGCTATGGCAAAAAGCATTTTTAAGATAAACATGCACAAGTCCATTTTTTTTATCCCAATAACATATCGGAATAATTGAGGATATCCTTCCCTGTCATTGTCATATTCTCTGTCACTCTGTCTGATTGCAACAAAAAACATGAAGAGATCGAGAAATGCATTTGCTCTGATTCTATCTGAAGTAAAAATTCAATTAAATTCTATTATAAATTCATACTACTAAGGACAACAAAGAAAGCAAAATTAAGTATTTAACAGTGCACAATGTTTTCTGAAGTTAGCTGAATACCCCATTTATTGAATAGATTTACTTGCATGGAAGTTACTGCATTATTGCAAGCTCACAGTCCTGCCTGTCATGACCATTTCAGGGGTGAGAAGGAAGTGCAAAATTTCACAGCTGTATGCAGAGAGTTAGCGGTACTTGTCAAGGACACTGAACACACAAAGGTAACACGAAAGTTAAGCTAGATGTTAACAAACTTCTATTGTAACGCAAGCTGGAAATACAAAAGTAGGAAAGAAACCTTACATAACATTGACAGAAGTTGATGTTACTGACTAATAGAACAAAATGACTAATTGTCTCCCATGTGTACCCACCCCTTGTCAGATGTTTTGACAGATTAATTAGTGCATGGGTGACAATCTTCATACCTAAGTTAGGTTCTAGGAAAACTGTAAGAATGTATCAGTCTCTCTGGATAAACCCATTTGTACATCAGAAGAAACAACTGGGCCATCATTAGGCAAGGTTTAATGTTTTTTGAAAGCATATCCCATCCACATTAACCATTTACCCTTTCAGCAGTGAAGAGTTATATGCAAATATAACATGCAATACAAAAGCTCAGAGCTGTTCTGTGAGCAATTGTTTTAGGTTACTACACCAGCAACAAAGAACAAGAAGAAGAGCTAAAGCAAAAGTAACACATAGCAAGCAGAGATCTCATAATCCAAGGTACTGTATTCACCTTGAATTTGCCTCCCTCCATTCCAGCTCCAGGGAAACACTCATCGCTTCATAAGGTCAGATCCTGAGGTAGCGTCAGTAATCCCTTTCCGAAAAAACTGTCTCTTAATTACTGAACTGTAAATTTGCAGGAAATGTGCCTTCCTAAATTTGCATATTTAAAAGTGTATGGTTATGACAATTTACCAATTAAATACGGAAACCGGAAAAACTTCTGAGAAATGAACCAGCCATAGAGGAGGGAAGATGATGAACAAAGAAACCAAAATCCTTAGATACAAGCCAGCTCTCCCCAACACACCATTTGCCTCTTGCACCAAACCACTGCTTCTCCTCTTCCTTAGATTGTAATTCAAGATTATGTCTTTTCCTATTTGTGAAGCACCCAGCACATGCTGCAATGCAGAAAGGAATTTAAAAACATTAATTATTAAATGAAGTCTAACTATCCATATGCAGCATTCTATTTATTTAAACACTTTTCTCTACATAACATTAAGTAGTATGAAACATTAAACTGCACGCCAAAAGCCCTAATATATGTAACAAGCAAAAATAACTTTCATCTTTAAATGGCAGTTTTTATTTCTAGCTTGTCAGAAAGAAAGTAAATAAAAAAAATTGGAAGTGAAATCTGCTAGCAATGAACATACTTAATGTTTGGATTCTAAGTGCTAACCTGTGTCAATAATGCTCTCCTGCAAATATTTTAGTTCTATTTTATGAACAAGATTTCCAACTATGCACAAATGCATTTTGGGGCACCAAGCTAGCAAAAGGAACAAGGACACATGGAAGAAAATTTTCAAGAAAACTCTGTCATCACCTTCCTCTGTTCTCAGAGAGAACCACAACAAAGTGGGAAGCAGCAGCACGTAAGTATCAATACTGTGATTTAGCTTCCTCTGCTATCACAGATTCCCACAATACAGTCTTGGCAAAGGTGCAAGGAAACACAGGACCTTTACTCAAATATGTCTACATGAGTTGTTTTATTCACGAGCAGAAACTTGCCCTGTCCACCCCTTGTTCCAAACCTACCAGAGCTATGAATCTCTGTTAATATTTCTGTCTACCAGCAAAAGACTGCATCAGCCATCCCCTTAAGTTACCAGCCAACGTCTTTATCTGGTAAGCTGACCAAAGCATTTTCCTAAACAGACTGAATGTTCACAACACTATGAAGAATGTAAATAGACACCAATCCTACTCAGTAGCCCTTAAAGTATGCCAACCAATTAAAAAAAAAAAAAAACAAAAAACCAAACAGAAAAAATTATCATTTCAGATGCCTTTTTTCCAGGATCTTTGAAATAAATTCCCATCACCCCCAAAGCTCATCAGGGTTCTTCCTCCTGAGGCAGGTGTGTTCACATTGAGCGTTTCAGGAAGCTTTTAAGGGAGAAGTTAGATTTTCTCAGAAATCTCTTTTTTCTATATTTGGGGTAAGACTTTCAAGGCCTGCTCCCACTGAAGGCATTCGAAGTTTTACTCCACCTCAGCACAAGGTGAATTAGGCCACTGGATATATTCCCCCCCTCCTCTCCCTCTGCCCTGGTAAACAACAGGCACAAAGTTTTGTGCAGAAATTCCTTTACGCATTGTCTTGCTTTTAAAGCACCTGAGATAAACACTGCATATCACATACTCAGAAAATGCAAGGTTTCCACCGCCAACAGGATACAGTTTTGCATTGAAAGTTTGCAATGGAAGTGCTGAGAGAAGGGGTTGAAATTAAAATGGCATTTAGCGGTAGACATCAAAATGGGATCTGGTTTCTATTAGTTGAATCTCTGATTGGCAAAGTCCCCTGATTTTGCCCAGGCTCGTCCAAAAACCTACCTTAATTATCATCATCAATAAAAAGCTAAAGATATTTTATCTACAAGGTAGTGAATGCCTCCTCTCAAAAGAGGGAGTTCCATGATAAGAGCTAATCTAAAAAACCTGAGGAATGCAAACTATTTTCTCAGTTGTAAAAACAAGAAAGAATTGCACAAACACAAGTTAAAACAACTACTGGTAACCTCGCGCTTCTACACGGCCAATAACTTCTCCTGGGCTAAGGCTCTATCCAGTGTCCTTCAGGTAGCTACGCTTTGAATGAGCCCAATGTTCAAAGGATGGAGTCCCAAAAGAAGGCATTACTTTTATGCATCTTCACAAATGCAGGTCTTCCCATTAACCTTATTTTCTCAATCCAGAAAAGCAGTGCAAGGCTACCTTCAATATAGCTTGAGCCTTTTCAACGGGGAAGTCAGAAAATCAGTCCACGTTTTATTTTGTAGATAGCTGCCAGGCAGCCCACAAGACAGATCATTCTGGTCGGTCAGACAACCTAAAAGTTACAAAAGACTTTGCTTTTTGTAATGTAGGTTATAGTATAGTTTTCTGAAACTTCTACAAAGTTTAAGCGTGTTATACCCTACAGACACTAATCTGTTAACATGAGGCGTTGATTATTAGATCAGTCACAGTGCCTGCTACTAAATCAAAATTTTTCCCCTACTTTCTCTTCTGCAACAGATTAACATTTACCGTCGATAGATGTGCAAGGATTCCATGGTGTTGGTACACTATTGCTCTGACAATATTTTCTTTGAAAGACCCTCTAAGTTACAGAAGATCTAGTTACCTCCAGAAACTGGTCCACCAACGTGTCATAGTCAGACACACAACTATCATTCTGTTACAGAATTATAAAATATTTGTATTATCTACACAAATCACAAAATATTCATTGTCCGTTAAAACATACTAGAAATCATTGATCATCATAACCAAATCAATTAGAAAGAGATATCAATGCTAACTGCCTTTTAAATGAAGCCTGTCATTTCTGTTCTTCTCTACACCAACCCAGGCCACAACAAAGCATTCCTCAATTAATGAAAATGTCAGACTTTATTATGTTAAAGAGTTGAAGTCCAACGTATGCTTTCTGTGAAGACTGAACATATATAAAAAATAAGTCTTTCAATTCCACCTGCATTAATATTTAATTAAAGCCACCATCATTCACAGTACAATACAGAAATTAAATTGCTACAGGGGGTCAAATCATCAGCCTGATATCCTGTTTCTAACAGCAGCTTACCCTATGTCCTCCAGAAGAAAACATAAGAAATAGCACAGCACACACTGATAGCGTGATCTGTCCTAAGGCAAATTTATTAATCCTCAGCAGATATTGTTGATTTATGCCCTAGATCGTCACAGTTAACATCCCTTTGGCTGTAGCTGTGACTGCTCCTCCTGTCCCTAGGAATTGTTCACTTTATCATCCTAGCAGATTTTTCGTTTACGTGCTTTCCTTTGGTGGTATTACAATTACTTGTCTTTTTTAAAAATGGCGATTTAGGGGTATCATATACATTGTCTTTCAAACTACACCTTATAACTAGTCATTGTATCAAAAGGTAATGGAATTATTATTTATTAATGGCCAAACATTATTTTGCACATATATATCACATGGCCTCTAACTGACCTCTTTGAAACAAAGCTATGCTAACATTTTCAGTTCAACTTCATATGAATATCTTCCAATCTCTCTTCTTTTATTAAAGAGGATCACAAATTAATTATTCCACATGAATTTGAGCACAAATTTAATAATGTCCTTTGTGTTACTAACACAGCATTGCACAATGACTGTGGCATTTTTTTTCTGCCCAATGCTAAGCATTAAGGAGGTGTGCAAGTTCAAATAAAACGTTGTTGAAATCTTCCTCCCCACCTTAGTAAATACAGTTAATTTACAATCCAGTAACATGAACGAGTAATTTGATTATTCCCTCCAACATGCGTATTCTTGAATTTATCAACATCATCTGCTATGCTTCCCTTTTACCCAGCTTTCTTGGATTCCCTTTACAATTTCTCAGTCTTCTTCAATCTTGCCTAATCCAAATACTTTTGCATCATTAGCAAATTTTGGCACACCATCATTCATCTAGTTTATTAGATCATCAACATACACGTTCACCACCCTCTTTTCAGAGTTGTTTCTACATCACATGGTAATTTAAGGTTTACATTGTTACTAACAAAAAAAAAAAAGTGTATTCTTAGTCATAAGAAAAAGTATACTCTTTGAGAACTAGAAAAGAGAGTTGCACATTCCAAAAGACTTGCTTGGTTTTAAGCAAAGCTCGGTTTCTAAACACTTCACATGAGCAGACCACAAGACCATCACAACATCTACGGGACACCAGAAGGGGGCTGGGTCTCTGTGTTCTCTTCTTCCCAGGACATCATTCATCCAACATCACATACCTGACTCCCTCCAGAAAAATACTTTGGTTAGAAATCCTTCTTAATGTTACCTAAATTTATGCTTAATTAGTGCTAAGTTTATAGTCCCTTAGGTATTTTCAGAAGTTGCTCATGTATAGTTGACTATAATACGTAGAACTGCTTATTAGGGCAGCAATGATAGCGGAGAAATGTATTTTAAAACAAATATGCACATTCTTTTTACGTGCTTTGTGCCACATCAAAGTCTTGGTTCCTTAATTCCAGATGGCTCTTTTAGCATTGATTTGCTGACCTTGAGAAACACTTTACAGAGCAATCTCAAAGCCTTCTTTACTTTCCTTTGCATCTAAAGCCAAAAAATACCAATCAACATCATTCAGACGGCAAGGCATTGCATTTGCATAGTTACATTACCTCTATTTGACCACACTCTGATCTTGCCAATTCACTAAACTGGGCCAAATTTCATTATATTATGCACGGACATTGAAAGTTGGAGACAATTAAATGAAAATGCTCCTAATCCTTCAAACTTACACATGAAGTCATCCTTGAATTTAGTACGCTTTTTTAAAAAAATGTATTCCATTATACGTTAACAAGTAAAAACCAACAGATTTAGCTAGCGAAAATCGTTCTCGTTAACTCAAAAGAAAAATAGCTCAACAGTGCTATCTTAACAGAACTGGTAAAACCAATACTAAGATTTCTTACCTACCAAAAGCACCAAATGTGAATAAACAGATTAAAACTACCTAAAGGTTTATTTAAACAGAAGAGGTGCAAGCAGAAGATAAGAATAGTATGTACGTATTTAACAAGGAAAGCCAAATCTGATTTTCATCTAAAAAATAATAAAGTCAATAACAATTTCGATTCCTCATATACTTAAGATAAGCTGTACCTTGTTATATCTTTTCACTTAAAATTTTTCAGCAAGCTCCAATTTCATCTTCTGGTTGCTTATCATTACAAAACTATGCAGACGTTTCAATCATAAGCTCCATTTTGTCAGCTGGCTTTAAAGTAAAAAAAAAAAAAACAAACCAAACTATCCCCAAAGACCAGATAGTCAAGCCAAATACTCAAATACTATCAAGAGACAGGAAAAAGAAAATAACTATCCCAATAATGCACACAACCCAAAAATAAAGATGTAGTGTTACTGCCTCAAAATCACACTATTTCACAAAAGCTACACAGACCAAGTTAACAAAACCCCCATAACCTGATAAAGTACCTGAATGTCAGCTTTTGGACACCTGGACATTCGACTCGTTGGTCCTTTCACACCCCCGAGTTCTCCTCACTTCCTCCTACAGCCCAGAGGAAAAAGAAAGACCGCAGTTCCTACTCCCGGGGCTATTTCCACATTTTTGAGGAATGCTATTCCTTCAGGGCACGTGAGATGTTTCCTCACAGATCACCTCTTCAGTTCCAAGTGCACGGCAAACCAGAAGGCCTTAAGCAGAAGGTGGGCACCCCACAGGACAGGCTGTACTCAGTCTGGACACGGACTGGATCTGGCACAACCCGAGGAAGCTACAAGTGCCCACTGAGTTTTCAGGTGTCCTGCGCTAGGTGCAGGCGGATGGGGTTAGACAGTCGAACCAAAATCATACTTTTATCACAATCTTGGATGTCAGCTCAGGTCTACCTCAGCTCCTTTAGGATCTAGTCTTTTATTTTTTAATATATTTTTCAAATCAAGCCAAGATGTGGAGGCAGCAGCTTTCACAGAGTCTCTGAATAGAGAACCAGCAGGTTTAAAAAAGTGGAACCAGACCTTTTCACATAAAATTTCAGAGAATCTTGTCCACAGGCATACTCCTCACAGAAGAAACATCTATAGGGTAATGATTTGGTTTCAAAGATCAGGAAACGTTCCGGTAGAACTCCACAAAGTATAATCGGCCAAGGCATGCTGCACTTCACAGTGGACTTAAGACACAAAAAGAGACTTTTATGGCATCTGCTCAGCATAAAAATTAAGCCTTTATTGACATATTCTTGTAATTGAGCTGGATACACATGCACAAATATATTGCATACTAAGTATTATAGCCTGGCTCCTGCAAAGACTTGTATACATGTTGATTGTTATGCATATAAAAGAAATTCTGTGGTTTCAAAAGCACTCTTCATGAATGTGAATTTAAGCACATGGGTGGGCCTCTGCAGAACTAGGACCAATACACTTCTGAGCAGCACTGCCTGCTGAAAACGTTTACCTTTTGTATAGTACCACCAGTTTATAAAACCCCCCTCAGCTGACTAACCCTTGCAACAGAGAAGGACTTGCCTCCAGCTGAGGAACTAGAGTTCAAGTACACTTTTCACATTGCATATATCTATGCTAAACTTAAATCCAGATTAAAATGAGCTACTTAAGTAACATTTAATCAAACACAGCCTCATTGGATATGAGGAGCAACAGAATGAAGAGCAGCCCTTTTGGCTGTAGTGGTGCCAAACAAACATAGAAAAAGGAAGCCATAGAGTTACCAGAAGTATGTAGACAACTCTTTTTTTTTTTTTTTTATTAAATACTTTCTCCAAGATTGGAGGAGCCACTGGCGGCCAAGACAATTTGCTAAATGCACAAAAGCAGATGTATTTCATAGAAAGCCATTCCATACCTAAGTTACAATGACTGACTCACAGGCTTCTGCTGGACAAGAATGACCAGGAGAAAAGTCAGTCATTAATACTAACATTGGTTGCTAATTAACCCTCATGAACAACACTGCACCAAAGCTACTTCTGCTACTATTACAGAAACATTTAAAAGACACGTTTAAAACTGTAAGTATAATACATACAAAAGCTCAATTTGCTCAGCAGAGATCAGTCCTGCAGTCCTTCCTCTGGCCTTGAGCTGCACCACTAGATCCTCTGAGGTTCCAGTCAGCCACTCGTGCCTTCAAGCTTCTCGCACATAAATGTGGTGGTGGATTTGATGGCCACAAGCTCTGCCGCAGATTTTGGGGCCCACCTTTTAGCTAGCTGATGAGCTGTACTTCAAACGGTAAGTTTGCAGAGCTCCCCAACTTTTGTATCATCACCCATTAGATACACACAAGTGCCCTCTGCCTGTAAGCAGCTCTGGCACAGCCTCCTAAAGAAACTAAAAAAAGTTCAACAAAGTACTGCCAATAACAGAACAGGGCCTAAAGCTTATTTGCATTACTATAGTATCAACACACGCTTTATTTTATACCATGTAACAGATACTAGATGTCAGCTACAGACCCCCCAGAGAGCAAAAGCAAAAGCTGTATAATCTGTATTTTGTCACTCATATTTGATAGGACATTCTCAGCTAGATAACCAGAAAGCAGTCCCTGCTGGGACTGCCTCCCCTCACATCTCTCCCCCAAAAGACCTGACTACCTTCTCTCATAATATGGAGGTTGGCAGGTGGTGACTTGTGATTTGGGGGGAGCCATTTTATATGTATATTTTTCCAAACTCAAAAGAACTTCAGCATGTAACAGTGCTTTCAGAATAACCAAACCCAGTAGTGATTATCTGCATAGAGTTTAAAGAAAGAAGAACTGGCTTCTGGTAAAAGTATTTCTTTCAGCTATGGTTTCAGGCTACATGCCAAAAATCCCAGAAAACTTCTTGAGCAACAACATATTGAATCCGAGCCTTTACCGGTCAGTTTGTTCCCACCTTGTTAAAGTTACAAACAGCCGAAGAGATGCTTAAAATGGCAACGTGTGATTATTTTATGCAAATCGGAGATAAAATGTTCTTGATAGGAAAGCTCCAGCACACATTATATCTACATATCACACATACATTATGTAATGCTTGTCCCAAATACACTCCAGTAAAGAGAGCTAGTTTGAGATCTTAAAAATTCATTGACTTTGCCACATCAGAAATGAGAGCAGATGTCATTCTTCCCTGCCTCGCTGCGATCTTTTCTGCATAACTCGGCGTTACACATTTGCTGAAGACGAACGGCCAGTTTAGGCTTGACTGTAACTAACAAAGAACAAGGTAAACCCCTGGGCGGGGGGAAGACAAACACAGGCATGCCGCGGTGTAAATACGAGCAGCCCGGCCGAGAGCCCCGCCGTCCCTGGCTATTTACAAATACCTCTTGATTATACAAATGCCATGTTATCTGGGTGTCTAGCAGATTAAATTCACAGGCTGGACGGACTGTCCGAGGCTTGTTTATCGCAGGTCACCGACTGGCGTTCGTAACCCAAGCTCAGCTATTTTCGTCATTTACAAACAGCAGCGTACAGCTGCAGTTGCACATCTCAGAGCGTAACGAGCCTCCCGCAAATATTGCCTACCGCGCACACGGAGTAAAAGGCGTAACTCGGATTGTTTCAAAGTCAGCGCGGGTGGCTGATAGGCGCGGGGACTCGCACAAACTCGACCAAACTCGGCGGCGGCGGCTCCTTACCTGCTCGGCGGCCGCCCGGGCAGCGCGGCGGCTCCGGCTTTGTGCGGTCCCGCGGGAGGCGGCTGTCCCGGCCCGGAGGGCGGCGGCTGCCGGCGGGACCCGGAGCCGGGTGGGGAGAACGGCGGGCCGTTCCCCCGGCAGTGCTAGGGAGGGACACCCGCTCCCGCCGCCCCGGCCCGGCCACCGCGGGGAACTTCGGCGGGGCAGCCGGGAGCTGGGGCCGCCGGTGGCGGGGAGGG
>VXBH01009539.1:896016-906056 GCA_013400035.1 Rynchops niger
TCCCCCCTCCCCAAGGAAGGAGGAGGGCTGAAACCCACCCCGCGGAGGAGGGAAAAGGAGGGAGGAAGAGGAGGGCACAGGCTCCTGCCAATCCGGGCGGGTGCCGGCTGCTGCTCTCCCGAGGAGGGCAGAGCTGCCAGGCGTGGGGCGCCTTCCTCCACCGTCCCGTCGCCGGGAACCGGCCCCTTCCCCGCCCCTCACGCCACGCGTGTCGGCGTGGGGCTCCGCACACGTGTCGGCCCGGCGGGGCGGGAGGCGCTGGGGCAGCCCGGAGCGGGGGGAGCACCCCCAGAAGGACGGGGAGAGGGAAGGAGCGGCGCCAAGGCAGGCTTGGCACGCCTGGGCCTTGGGGCTCCTGCGCTCCCCCTTTCCAGCCCTGCCGTACCTAGGCAGGCTGCCACCCTGCTTCCCTGTTGCCCGTCTTCTGCCCGTCCGTAACGCCCTGTTCATTTCCCTCAGTCTTGGGTTATGGCATGGTTCCTTCTGCCCTGCCTGTCTTCCCTCCTGCTTTTCCCCTTAGGGTCTCCTACTTGCTGTGGGACCCTCGCTTTGGGAAGGGTGGTTATCCTTACTCCTCCAGCGGCACAATGGAAAAACAGCCATGGTGCCACCGTCACGCACACGCCTTGCTGGAAAGCAAGCAGGAGAAAACCTGAAGTTGATTGGAAATGCGGTGGTTGGTAACTACCTGAAATGGCCAGAACACTTGGCAGATGTGGGAAAGCCCTTCTGATGTCTGCAGGAAGAGAGAGAAGGGGCAGAGATGCACCACGCTGCAGGGAGCAAGGAGTACTGTCAGGAAGGCTGAGGCTACCAAGAGATGCTGAGTGGATCACACCAGACCAAGTAGGCTTAGGAATGGTGTGAGTATTAGAAATGATGCATAGACGCTCTTGCATGTCATAGGCAATGGACAAGTTGCATAATTATTTTTGCCTTAGCCTACATGTATTTAGAATTACCCACATTCCAAAAAGTGTACAAATGCTTTTGGTACCAGTGGGCACCTGCAGAAATGTCAAAGGGAGGTATTCCTATGAAACTTAAGGAGTTAAAACCAGAACTTAAGGACTCTTACGAACAGGGGAAACATTGAAAAATAGCAATAAATGAGATTTGATGCTATTTTTCAGTTACTGTGCTTTTTTCCTACTTGTACACCTTACTGAAGGAGTACGTGAGCAGATTTGTTGGAGTCAGGATTACTCAGATTATTAATGGTAAGAGGATCAGGAGCTGAGAGAGGGAGAAATAGCGCAGATTCTTGATTTTGATAGATAAGTAATTGTATTTAAATACTGTATGTGGAATCACAGGCCTATGCCTTACCTCTGGCATAATAATATTATAATTACATTTTGCAAGGAAAGTCCTTTTCATCTGAGACTCTCAAAACATTTTACAAACACCACACCTTAATGAAGTAAGTAATTATCCCCATTTTACATATGGCTACACTGAGGCACTAAGAAGTGACACCATTTAAGATTTTAACTTGAATTATACTTGACCATGTGTAGATACAGAGTTCTGAGTAACAATCTGTAAGAAACATCACGTGTCAGAATGAGAGGGTAAGATGGATAACTGTTGCTGTGCTCTGAATTTATACAGTTCAGCTTTATGCCAGAAAACGGCTTTCCCTTACTGAGTGGAAAGTTCCATGAGAGGGTAGCACGCATCAAAACTAGGGGTTTACTTGTTTGGTTCCTGTCAGGTTCTCCCCATGCTGGGACAGGTGTAAGGATGCTGTTTTTAAGACAAATAATGACTTTTGCATCTGTGGCTTAAGGTGGTGTGCTGGCTACCTTAAGTCTTTTTAGTCCAATTCCTGGTTTTGCAGCTGGTGGCTTTCACTTTCATAGGTCTCTCTGCATTTGAAGTAAACTTACTTCATGACCTGAACTGCAAATGAAATAATGTTGCAAGAAGCATAAGCATGCCAACAGATGGGAAGATCTGGAGGGGAGATTTTATGTATTGATTACCCGCAGGATGGTGTCCCCTAGAAGAAATGAAACCAGCTAGAATAAATAAAATCAGATTGCTTGTCAGCAAGAGCTTGTACTAAAAGGTCAGCTCAACAAACTCTGCAAATTGAAATGTATTTCAAATTTACCCAACCAAGAGAAGCTCTTGAAACTGAAAATGGTGAAGAACATTACTTTTTCATGAGATAACTTAATGCAATGATTAATGTCTGTATTAGACTCTGAGATTGTAGCAGTAGGTCCTTTGGAAATACCAAGCTTCCCAGAGATTATAGCCAGTTACTGCAAAGAGTCTTCCGTAAGGAAATCTGTTGTGATGGTGCTACTACCTCTTTCTAGGACCATTGAAACCTGGAATCTTTACATACATATTTGTTGCCCAAGAGCTGACAGAGATATATGACCCTGGTATTAAAACCGATAGTTCCTACCTGCTATCTGGGGAGTGGTTTCATAAAATACTAAAACTAGATCACAAGTTCCTCACACTGCTTCAAAACCAGGATATTAAACTGATACAAATAATTGATTTGGTTCCAAATGCCTGTGCTGGTTCAAATTTGTCCAGAAAACTTTGATGGTTAATCTGACAATCATATGTAGGGAGGATTAGGTATTATCTTTCTATGCTGCTAGGGAATCACATTACAGCAATTTTTCTGGGGTTTGTTTTTTTTTTTTTTTTTTTCTGAAAAGGTGACAACTCTAAATTATGTTTGGAGACTTTATTGACTTGCTGTAATGATTTATGGAATTTACCTCCAAAGTATCCCTCTGCTGTGGTATAAGTTAATTTTTATACTGGTTCCTTCTACAATTTCATCAGGATTGTTATATTAAGATGCTCTACAGAAAAGTCGAGTAGATGGGGAAATAACTTATTGACATAGGACTGTACCTCAGTTACCTTAGCTACCAAGTCTTCCGTCTGATCTTGGGCATGTTGCCGCACATCCCTGTGTCTTAGTTTTCTTCTCTGAAAATTGAGATAATGATAGTGATCTTAAGAAGGTGCTTTTTGATTTGCAGATGAAAGCACTATATAGGTGAGAGACATTATCTTTAATTTTTTTTCCAAACTGTGGAATTGACAGGCATGAATGTGGTCTCAAAACCCTTGTGAAACACCATTCCACTTGAACAAATGGTTAACTATCAGCAGAGGAAAACTGATTTTATCTGGGTCAAAATACAGGAGATATTTATTATGTGGGTTTTATCTAAAGCTATGTGCAATGAAAGTGTCTTAGCGTCTTTCTTGCTAGCAAGATGTGTATTAAACATATTTTGAGTGTGTTTAAACCGAAGCTAAAGTAATTCTAGTCTTGTTATAACATGGAAAAATCTCAGTCCTTGATGGCTGGTGAAACCATGTCATAACCTGTTTCATATAAAACTGTCTTTAAACTGTGCTTAAGCAACAGCTGGTGGTTTCTCCTGTGAACAGTAGATGATGTTTAATTAGCCTTACAGTCATCTACATTACAATCAAATCAAAGAATGCAGTTGCAACACATTCCCGATTTGTATTGTAAATGTGACCCTAACTGTGTTCCTAAAATCTCTGTCATGTGCTATAGCTGGGTACACTGACCTGATTGTAACATAAGCAGAAACTTAGTGCACTAGCAGAAATTCCCATTCCTAAAATCATATTTGATCTTTATAAATTGACACTTTTAATGTTTGAAGCTTATCACAAGCAAAAAAAAAAAAAAAAAAGATTTACTTCTCCAGTATTCTGTGCTCTCATTAATTATTCCATTTAATAGCGCCTCTCAAAATCATCTCTTAGAAAAGGAATTTGGATTACACAATCTTGGAAAACAAACCTGTTGCCACTAAGCATGAGCTAACATGTTATAGTACTCTACGGCTTATCACAAGTAAGCCAGCACCCTGTTTTGTAGACCAGAAAAAGTCTTGGTTGATTATCTGTGCAAATAAACTATGCTGTGTTGAATATTCTAGTTTGCTTAGAGTTGTATTCTGCCTGAGGACTTACTTAATACCTGTGCCTCTTTTCAGTTCTTCAGTAAGAGTTGTAAAATGAAAAACTTTTTAGCATTTGTGAATAAAGTAGTGAACTTTTGATTCCATGGTTTTAAGTACTCTGAGTGGGATTTAGACAAGCAATATACCTTTCTATGCAACTCTTACTGCTGCCGAAGCCAGAATAGTCTAATGACAGAATTAATAACATTTTTCCAGTTTGTATGGATTAACAATTTGGATATGTTTAAAATTAGCATTGTCATTGCGTCTTCAGATTTCTGAAAACAGTGGTTTCCTGAGCAAAAAACTTTTTAGCGAGCTTTTAACAGAAGTTCATTTAGCTAATTTAGCAGCATGCCTAGAAGCTGGCGTACACCACTGATTTGTAGATATTTTAGCGCTGTTCACTTTTGATAATCATAATCTTTATGTGCCTTAGCATGGATTTAGATGTCTCACTGTGGGCACCCAGTTGAAAGTATTTGGTTGCCACTTGGAGATAAATGGTTTCTTCAGAAAGCAAAGGGCTAATGTTATAATCTAAAATGTGGTTTTGGGACTGTCACAAACTTCCATAACTTGAATTGAGCCATTAATATTTGCTTACCTCTGTGAAATGGGTGTAAAACCATGGTTGGATATAAGCGTACTGTGAAACTCTGAATTTTAAGACTTTATTAAATTAACAGTGAAGGGCACTGTAAAAGATTAAAACCTCATGTAGGTGTACCTTCGCTTTTTGAAGTCTGTATGTTGTTTCTAATAGAGCTGTGATTCTCATTCTCACTTTTGGTTGAAATTAACTCAGAGCAAATTTATTGTTAGAGTAATTTGGGAATGCTGAGAGGTATATTTAAATATTGATTATTTTCTATGCTGACTATCATTTGCGTGATACACTAGATACCCTGGAAAGATTTAAAACACAGACAAACATTTTCCTGGAAAGGATTAATACAAAAATGGTATGAGAAATACCAATAAAACGGTTGGAATTTAGACTTGGAAGAGCTGAGGAGATCAAGAGATAACAAAAGTCATTAAGATGTAGAATGCAGTTGTTTTCACCTTCCATATTTATTTATTCTATTGGATCATTTCAGTTCATGGTTCATAACCTATGTCTGTTTGAGATGAGTTTCCCACTGCAATTAGTTGGGTGACTGAGAACTCACTCTAGAACTTGCCTGTGAAAATGGCAGAAGTAATGTTGAGGTCGTTATGATGTGTGTAAGATAAGGAGGCATACTTTTGTCTTATCTATTCAACCTACTAACAGAGAAACACTGGAAGATTTTAGAGACAGCGTTAAGATAGGTAGAGGCTAATAAGTCATTTGATTAGTTTGCCATGAATTGTGTAGGTGATGTTCTTAATTAGTTCACCGACTGATAAAAGATTTGACCAGTAGGTGAACACAATAAGAAGCAATTATAGATTCTCAGATAATACCTACATAAAACTTACATGTATTTAACATATATAAAAATATATATTATCTATATATAGGCCATGGCAAAGGAGAAACAAAGTATATGAGCTCAAGGCTTTAATTTAGGTAGCTCATAGGGATGGGATGCTCGAATGAAGATGAGGCATAGCAACAGCAGCCATGCTAAATGATCAAGAACTTAGAATAGAAGTGTCAACAAAGAAGCAAAACTTGGACTTTTGAAGGCAATCATGCAGATGACAGCCACATGCCACTGTGAGGGGTGGCCTTTGAGGGAAACAGAAATTAAAAAGAAAGAGTTAAAGGTGATACTGATTACTGAAGGTAAACCAAAGAAAAAACAGATCTAGAGAGTCCTTACAAGAGAAAGAGGTAACAACTCACCAGTGGGCATTTTCTACATGCCCCATTTAAAAAAAGTTGGTAGTAAAGATGGAAAGAGGCAGAGATGGCTATGAAAGGTGTACAACTTCCAGTTTATATTTCTTAATTTCTTATTTCATAACCACTTTTCTCTTGCACTTGAGAATGATAGTCACAGTAGATGTACCTGTGTACAGTTAAGAATACATTCCTAACAAAAACAGGTGGCCAAAGGATATGCCAGCTATGAACCCAAGAAAGTCAAGGAGGAATAGACCATAAAGGAAACAGGTTCCCATCTTGCCAAATGCCCCCTGAAACCTGATTAGTCCTCGCCCATATAGCAGTATTTGATAGTATTATGAATTTATTTTTTTGGTCTTAATATCTGTAGCATGAAAGATTTTCTTGGTATTGCTATTTCTAGCTGGCAGCAGAACTATGAAAAGAGAGAATAGAATTTACCATTAAGAAGAAAAAGAGTTCCAATATTATTTACAGCTCAGTAACTGGTAATTTGAAGCCCTAGACAATATAGACTTTGTGTGTCATATCATAATGTAATTGCTGTAATTATTTATCATTTTCTTCACTGCACATTAGTTCTTTAAGCATTATGCTAATGGCTGTATTGCCAGTGTTTAAAAATAATGATTTTAGAACAGGAAGGAAATATATAAATACCTTTTCACTACTGTAACCATTGCTAATAGCTGCAAACCATTCACAGTTCTTCAGGTCAAGACAGTATGTGTGCACTTAAATAACTAACATTTTTTATAGGTTTGCTTTCTTCCTCCACCCTTCCAATATACTATCAAGTGTTAAACAATTAACAACCTCTCCTTATTTTCAATTCTTTATATCGTTAAATAATTTTACTATCATTTGTGGTAATGAGTCTATCAGTGTAACTGCTCAACAGCTTTAAATTCAGAGGTTAACACTTCTGCAGAAGTTTGTAGACTATTAAAAATCACGATAATGCTACACTGTATGCAAAGGTCAGCAAATATTTTCCAGTGATGAAAACTATTCAGAATAATTGCACTTAATATGTAAGAGGCACTTAAATGAATGCAGGAGCTGTATGATACTTTTATCCTTGTGAAACACACAAGTTCTAAAACACAAGAATGCATTTGCTGTGGGAAGGTTTCTTACTATCATTTATGACAGATAGGTGTTGGGGATGAGAGCATGGGGGCTTAGGGTTTTGTTATGTAATTTTTTAACTAATCTAAGCTGGTGTCGCCATTCTTGCCTGCATAGCCCCATATCATTTGTTGAGATGGGTGAGATATTTATCTGACCCCACAGTTCACCAGTTTGGAGACCCAAGCTGTATACAAGCTGATGTTACCAGAAAGGTCTTTGCCTAGTATAATACCCTTTCCTGATTTAACTATCTCACCTGGCAGTTCAGATCAGCACCAAAGTTGTCATAAGGGAGCAGTGGCAGTGTGCAGGTGGGGGACAGGAGGGAGGGAGGGAATGTGGCAACATTGCCTTGAGGTGTTTTAAACTGCCACGGAGCCAATCCCGTGGGTTCCTGTCCCTGTGATTCACTGTGTCACCTTAGACAAGCCAAGTAACCTCAGTCACCTTCTCAGTACTAGGAAATCTATCCACTGGTGTTTGGTAGGCTATACTAGACAATGTGATCACCAAACAATAGAGCAGCTGTAGGTATTTTATCCACTAATACCTTCATCCAGTTGACCCTAGTAAATATGAGCACTTCAGTAGCAGTTTCCCTTAGTAGGTAAGAAATACTGTAATACTCACTAGAGAAACGTCCCATTTCCTTTAGAAACAAAGTTATAGTTTATAATTTGTGATATGCCATGGTCTCTGATTTTGTTAATGAACTGTAAAAAAGATTGTGCAGGTCACTTCAGCCTTTTTTAATAGCATAAGACTAGACAGTTAAGAAATCTAAGGTGTAAGGCTCTCTATGCACCCTAATGGCACTCTCTTTTATATTTTTTCTGTTCACTGAACAAGGTATGGGTTCTGTGGAGAAACACAATTGTATGAAGGATAGGAAATCTAAGGGTATATAAGCAATCAAACATTGTCTTCCACAACAGTAGCTCACTGGGCTTTATTAGCACAGACTTAACCTTGCAACTCCAGTGCTAACACCTAAACTGCCATCTTCTCAGTTACCCACCCACGTTGGCAGAGATGGAGAATTTTGTTTTCCAGAGGCAAGAGGCACCACTTAGTATAGGGTGGGGTTTGGGTGAGGCTCAGGGAAATGATCTGGCTTTCTTCTCTTTCACCCCCAAGCTGGCAGAGCGTCTGCCTCTCTAGTGCCTCAACAGGGAAGCTAGAACCACGTCAGACACAGAGCGCCTGGCCCGTTTCTCTCTTTCTCTGAGTAAATGGGGTTGCTTCAGCTCTTCAGGTGCTCTTTTATGTGTGTGTATATATTTATACATGAAATAGGCTTTACCTGACAGATTCGGAGTCTGGCAAGGAAGAATATCGGGGAAAACCACTGTCTGGTTTCTGTTCCTTGTAGTGTCCAAGCAGTGTGGGATTTTCTCATCAGAAGCTTTTTCTCTTCCTTTCCCTTCCAGTTTTGTTTCATCAAGTGCTCTGACATAAGCTGCAGTAGTATGAATCCAACCTTTAATGGTTTTTGTATTCTACTTAGTGTTTTGGCCCTTTAGCAAAAATTATAGTATGGAATGCAGGGGAGAAAACATAAATGGTGATTTTTAACATTTGGTAAGAACTGAATGGAATTTCAAGGGCAGAGAAAAGCCACTTCACAAGGCTGAGGTAGTTTTCTCTGCTCAAAATCATGGGGTGCTCCATATCAGGGAATTTTGAGAGCCTCTTAGAAAGACCTCAAGAATCCTAGCTAGTAGAGAGTAACAAAAATAATTACCGGTATTAGGCAAACTGATGGTTGCTATTAACACCCTTTATAACTTGTTATTATTTGTTCAGAGTATTTGACCTTATTCTTGTATCCAATACTTCAATCTTACATTAACTAATATTTTTTTATCTTGTATTTGCCTCTGATAACTAATATATATAATATTTATAAAGCAAAATAAAGTGGATATGGCAAAATAAAAAGAAAGTTTCTGTAGTCTTCATGAGTATTTTTATCTTTCATGGTAATTAGTTAATTGCTGCAATAGTCAAGTAAAGGATGCTAACTATGAAAGAATTATTTGTAAATCATTATCAACCAGTACAAATCTGACCCTTCTTAGAAACAGGCTTCAGAATAAGTGTTCTCTCATATTTAAGTTTACAACAGCAGTCAGGTTCCTTTTTTTTAGCCTCAGCTATCCAGATACTCATCAGACTGCATCTTAAAAGCTCTGCACACACCAGCTGACTTTCATTTTTCATGCCTTGTTAAGAACCCTGAAGGCTGTCTCTACACATTTTTCCCTTTCTGAAAAATATGCCACCAATCTTGGAAGTTAAAGCTATTTTGCTGAAGCCTTCCCTGACGGATTCATCATGATGCAGTGGTTTAAATGCTAGTGCTCCGTGTCCGTCAGTGGTCCCACTAGAATAGCATCTGCACTAACTTAAGTCTTTCAACTTCTACACTTAAGTAATGTTTGTTACTGTCAAATAAGAAACGCTTACTGAATATAACATATAATGAGTATTTATTTCTTACAGAACATTTGCCCCTCGTCCACCAAGTGGGAGATCCCCTTCAGTTCAGACTGGTCCCCAGCTTTCAGGAATTGATTGCCAGTACTATGTCAGGGGTTTCCCACTCTTCCACTAGTTCCTGCATCTCTGCTATTCTGTGCTCTCCCCTCAGTAACACCTACACAGTCATCTCTAACAGTGCATGAAGTTCATCACGGAATTTTCTATCTTGTTTTTTTCAAATTGTCATTTGTTAAGAGGTATTTATGGCGGATCGTTTCCATCAATTCAATGGCTTGTTGTTTTGTTCTGGGGCTAGTTTAGAGATTTTAAACAATGTACTAGTGAGTTTGTTGCACCATATTTATTTGTAATTAGAGCTCTTGCGAGCTGATTGGTGAGCTGTTTAGCCTATCAAGGAAGATTTGTTTACCTCAATTTCCTAAATATGATTGAAACAACAGTACTCGGGTAAGCATTCTCAGAATGATCGCAAGAAGCAAGATGTTTAACTAGGTGAAATAATCATGGGATCTGTAATTCACAGACTCTGATGGAAAACACCGTTTTGTTTCAAACCCGACACCACCCCCTACGCC
>VXBH01009540.1:720-38656 GCA_013400035.1 Rynchops niger
CAGGACCTGCCTTTCATAAACCCATGCTGACTGGGCTTGATCACCTGGTTGTCCTGTACATCCCACGTTGTGGCACTCAAGCTGATCTGCTCCATAACTTTCCCCAGCACCAAGGTCAGACTGACAAGTTCCCTGGATCCCGCTTCTGGCCCTTCTTGTAGACGGGCAGCATGTTTTCTAACCCCCAGTCAACTGGGACCTTCCCAATTAGCCAGGACTGCTGATAATTTATTGAAGGCGGCTTGGTGAGCACTTTGCCAGTTCCCTCAGTACCCTTGGCTGGATCTCATCTGGCCCCACAGACTTGTGTGTGTCTAAGTGGTGTGGCAGGTCACTAACTATTTCCCCTTGGATTGTGGGGGCTTCATTCTGCTCCCCCTCTCTGTCTTCCAGCTCAGTGGCCTGGGTGCCTGGAGAACAGCTGGTCTTACAATTAAAGAGTGAGGCAAAGAAGGCATAAGTACCTCAGCCTTTTCCTTAGCCTTCGTCACTATGTTTCAGCCCACATCCAATAAAGGATGGAGACTCTCCTTAGCCCTCCTTTTATTGTTAATGTATTTATAGAAACATTTTTATTGCCTTTTACTGCAGGAGCCAGATTAAGTTCTAGTTGGGTTTTGGCCCTTCTAATTTTCTCCCTGCATAACTTCATGACATCCTTGTAGTCCTCCTGAGTTGCCTGCCCCTTCTTCCAAAGGTCATAAACTCCCCTTTTTTCCTGAGATCCAGCCAAAGCTCTCTGTTCAGCCAGGCCAATCTTCTCCATTGACTCATCTTTCCGCACATGGGGATGGGCTGCTCCTGTGCCTTCAAGATTTCTGTCTTGAAGAATGTCCAGTCTTCCTGGACCCCTTGGTCCTTCAGGACTGCCTCCCAAGCGACTCTGTCAACCAGGCTCCTAAACACACCAACGTCTGCCCTCTGGAAGTCCAAGGCATCTGTTCTCTGACCCTACTCCTTACTTCTCCAAGATTTGAAAACTCTATCCTTTTGTGATTGCTATGCACAAGACAGCCTCCAACGATCACCCTACAAGCCCTTCTCTATTCACAAACAGCAGGTCCAGTGGAGCACCTTCCCTAGTTGGCTCCCTCACCTGCTGTGTTACGAAATTACCTTCCATACAGTCCAGGAACCTCCTAGACTGTTTCCTCTCTGCTGTATTGTATTTCCAGCAGACATCGGGTAAGTTGAAGTCTGCCAGGAGAACAAGGGCTAGTGACCATGAGACTTCTCTCAGATGGTTATAGAATATTTTGCCTCCCTCTTCATCCTGGTTGCATGCTCTATAACAGACTCCCACAATGAAATCTGCCTTGTTGGCCTTCCCCATGATTATCACCCATAAACACTCAACCCTATCATCACCATCATTAAGCTTTAGACAATTAAAACACTTCCTAACATACAGGGCTACCCCACAACCTCTTCTTCCTTGCCTATCCCTTTTGAAGAGCTTATAGCCATCCATTGCAGCACTCCAGTTGTGTGTGTCATCCCACCGCATTTCCATGATGGCAACTACATCATAGTTTTCCTGTTGCACAATGGCTTCCTGGTCTCCAGTTTGTTGCCCATGCTGTGTGTATCGGTGTAGATGCATTTCATTTGGGCTATTGATCCCAACACTTTTTTTCTGGGAGATAAGCCCTAATTCCTTCGTGACCATTCTCGGGTGCTTCCATGGTTTCTAACTCATTAATAACCCTTGTGTCTTTGACGCTGCATGGATCTCCACCCCCTACCTCCACTGAGATGGCAGACCAAAGGACCTCGTTAGCAAACTGTCCCACAAACAGTACTGTTTCACCCACAGGCTTATCTCTAGCGAACGTGGCTTTTTCCTTAAAGCTCTTTCGATGAGCCCAGCCAACTCTGGTGCAAAGATTCTTTACCCTTTTGACACAGGTGTATCCCTCCTGTTGCCAGCAGGGCTGGTGTCATGTAAACTGACCCATTATCAAAAACCCCCAAATTTTGTCATTGACACCAGGCTTGTAGCCAGGTATTTGTCTGTTGGCTCTTCCCGTTTCTTCCCTGTAACTGGATGGATGGGAGAACACTACTTGTGCTCCTGATCCCTTAACGAGTTGTCCCAAGGATGTGAAGTCTCTCTTGATTGCCCTTGGACTTCTTGTTGCCACTTCTTCACTGCCTGCCTTAAAAATCAATAATGGATAATAATCTGAGGGCCATACCAGGATAGGAAGCTTTTGCTTCACGTCTTTAACGTGGGCCCCAGGGAGGCAGCAGACATCCCTAAGAAGTGGGTCCAGTCTGCATATTGGGCCTTCTCTTCCCTTCATAAGGGTGTCTCCTATGACAATGACCTGACGTTTTCTTTATGGAAGCAGTTTTGACATGGGGTGTAGGGCAACTTAACCTTGGCGACACTTCCAAGCGAGAAGATCCATCATGCTCATCGTTGTTTGGTTCCACTTGCAGAGCCTCGTACCTGGTTGGGTGGTCGATAACAGACTTCCATCATGGTATCTGCCTTTCAAGTGAAAACTTGAAAGAACAATGAAAGGGAAGAAGAAGAAGAAGAAGAAAGAAGATGAAGAAGAAGAATTAGAAATTCTGCAAATGAAAGCGTTCATAAACAATGACTTTGTGATTACCAATGCTAACAGATCTGAAAACAACTTATCTGACGTATATAGCTGAACTAGTACTGCAGGCAAGTTCATTGCAATTATACTTTAATTTGACATCAAGTTTGACTTGATCTTTTAAAATAGTGTTGGGTAAATTTGTGGAATGAATTATTTATTCATGAGTTCAGCTTCCATCAGAACTGACAGTACTGTAGAGTTCAGTAAATAATCACATGAACCTTTATCAGAAGGATTCTCTTGCTGTTAATAGCATATAGGCCACATGTGTACCTGAAAGACAACTTCTCTAGTATATGTAGTCCAAAGAGGCACTTGTATTTAAACATGGGTAGAATGATCAGCAAAGCTTAATCTACACCATGCTGAAATTTTGTAGGGCTTTATCCAGCAGTTCTCAAGGAGAACCGGTCAATCTGACTGCTCGCTCTTAGATACTTTGTGAGTGTAATGCCAGTTCTGAAAGGCAAACAACAGAGATGTTTTTTGATGAGACTTGTGGTACTGGGGCTAGAGAACTGTTAATAAGAAGAGGGAAGGTGCAATTGGACAGAAAGGCAAAGCGTGATGGATTATTTTCAAATCTCAGGAGTGTAACACTGTATCTGTGTTTTGAGCTCTATCACTTTTTAACATATTGCAAATAACAAGGTGACAACTTGCAAATGCCATCTCACGCAGACACTATCTTTGTTTTTAGTCTGAATGTTGTCCAAGTTTGAAAGAGAAGAAGACAAGGTATTTCAGAAGAACACCATCCTACATTGTGCATTTAGAGTTCTGTAAGGTTGTTTTTTTCCTAATTATCTCTACTCCATGTATGCTTTTGCATTTCAAGCCCCTTTGGCTAGTGAATCTGCAAATAAATGAAGGCTTCTGTCTGAAGCCAGAGGTTCCTAAATGCCTCGCAGAAGTGTTTTCATCCCAGCTGTCACACTGTGCGTCTGCCAAAATCTGTTGTGACAAATCATAGCTCTGAAGGTAGATTAGCAGACATTTATCATCTTTGTTTGTTCACAAAGAAAACGCCAATGTACCTTAGCTTATTGTTTATTTCACTGAATCCTACTCTCCTGGAGTGCATCACTTAAATCTACTTTTGGTTTCCCCTTCTCCGTAATTTCACAGAACAAACATGAACGGAAAGTGTAAAGAAATAACATTGTAAAAGCATAGCTTTCAGTTTGGATGATTTTGTCGGGTTGGAAATTGAACCTGAAAAGTTTCTCTTCTTTTTAGTCCCCCTGAATAACTGTTGTTCTTTTTGAATCTAAAACAAATAATAATAAAATAATAATTATTTTTTAATTGCATCAAAATATACCTTTCTTTATGAATAAATAGAAGAAACAATACAACTTTTTTTTTTTTTTAAGTAGCAGAATTGAGCAAATGTGACCTGCCAGCCAAATCATGTGCCATATGGATGCTGAGTGAAAGCTGAACTATGTAGGGGATGGCTTTCACTAGAGACTAAATGCAGCTGTAGGACATAGGTACCAGACAGTGGAGGACTCTGCGTGTATGAGTCTGTATATAAGCCAAAGCAGAGAGAAAGAAGTAGCCAAAACCTAAAAATGAAAACTTAGAAAGATATTAAGAACGTAATCCTGAAAAAAACAGGGTGAGAAGTAAGAGTAAAATAAGAATTTTAGGGCAGAATATTTACATTTTCTATAAGCAGGATGGCATCAAATACCATGTTCAGTCATTAGTTTTTTCTCCAAACAGCAGTAACCCATAACGCTCCCAAACTGGCTCATCAAAAATATGCTGACCAGTTGTTATTTCCTTCCAATTGAATTACATGTTTCTGGGAAAATAACCAAAAATTCTGCATTCTGCTCTTGCTTTGCCTACTTCAGATGGGGCTTATTACAGAAGATGAAAAATAACTCAAAAAAGGTAATGCCTGATATTTGCCATTCTTTTGACTGATATTTATGCCATTCTCTCCACATATGGAGCAATAAGTGCAGTAGAAAAAGGCTCCTGCTGTTTATTAAATGTTTTTCTTGTATATATTCCTACATACTTATTAGAAAAGACGAAGCTGAAGAAATGCATCCTGATGTTTTAGGTGCAGAGACTGATCCTTATAGAGTGAGAGAGTTTATTTATTGTCTTGAGCCAAGCTCAACAAAGTTTTGTCTCCTGCTGGTATTAGACTGATCCTCATTACTGAATTTTTTATTCTGGAGACAGTTATCACTCATGATCATCAACCCAGAGGTTTAGACCAGTGGGTGTTTAATCTTCAAAAAAACTGTTCAGACTCTACACAGTTTTCCAGCAGAGGTGTAAAACCCCTGTATAGTTAATTTGTACATACAACATATTTGCCCTCATAGATACTTTTTATGACCCCTCAGGAAGTAATGCACGGACTCCTTTCCATGATCTGTGCATAACAAGTTTATGTCCACTGCTTTGGCTATGATGACTGAAGAAATAACATACACGAATAACAGATACAATGTAAAAACTTCGGTTTGCTTGAATCGTTTGTATTTAAGAAAGTAAAAATCCTTCCCATCTTTCAGAATAAACATTCTTCTCAAGTCAGCACAGTTTTCACAGGCTTTTCATCTGCACATGCAGACGTGTGAAGAAAAAAATGTAGTTTCATGTATCAAATTCTTCTACAAATGAGGATAAGCCCTATAATTTATAAACACAATGAGAGCAAACAGCCCACTGTATCAAACCAATTAATTGCCAGAAATAGACTTAACACTGTATGCTGCGGGAAAATAGTGTTTGCATTTTCTGTAAAACAGAAGATGAAATCTTCCTACTTTAAAATAAGTGGCAACTCTGCCTTTGATTTTATTTGGAATTCCCTCCTGTGCATTCCACAGTCCATTCCACACAATGCTGGTGGGATACCAAAAAGGCAGTCTGCTTTCAAACTTTTAACACAAAAATGTTGAGGACCAAACTCTGTTCCTTCCATGTAAATATAGAAGGGCTCAACTGGAGCCATTGAACTATTAAGAGCTTATGTGAGTGTAAGTCAAGGTGGGATCTAGCCTGGGATTTTTTTGACTATAGAAAGTGCATGATTCCTTGCAGCTGTTGTGTGATATGGTGGTTTTTTTTTTAATATGAACATTTGATTAATTAATTCATAATGTGCAATAGCTGCTGAATTATGTGAAAGAACCTCACAAGACAGCGATGGAAGAAGTCAAAGTTGCTCTCATCTTCTCTTTCCCAAGTCTTTGAGAGGTAGTTTATGCTTCTGCTAGCAATGTACCAGATACCACATTTGTTCTGTAAGAGTAAATGGCTGTGGTACCAAGAAACACATTAAAAACTTCTCCAAGAGTCAGACAGAAATGTCTTTGCTCCTTAAAAACATTTTCTAGGTCCACACAGTTTTTAAGGATTTTCCTTGTTGTTGTTTGGTGTGATAACAGCTCTAGCTCTTCCTGCTCTCCCTTTCTACTCTCGCTTGCTTTACATTTGGGAGCAAGTTTTAGGGAGGGGAGGCATGGCTACTGCCACCCTGAGACTGTCCAGCATAAGAGCAAAAGAACAGTCTTCTGCAGCAGGATGCATCTTCTCTGTCTCCCTCCTTTCCTCCAATTCAGCTGTTAATTAGCCTCTGTAAGATTTTCATAATACCCTTTTAATTATTGTGATAGGTTTGTGACATAGGAAGAGCTTTTTAGGTACTAGTATCCTAAAAGCTTCTAGTAGTATCAGTCTGCACTTAGATGAGGCCAGAAGGAAGAATCCAACCAGCTAGAGTAAGTTTTCCATTCACACATTTAAGGTGCAAAGAGGTGCACTACGCACTTTACTACACAGTTGCTATGAAGCAGAGACCTACAACTGTAACTAACAGCTATTGTCTGTGTGATGAAAATACATCCTTTATTTCTCCTTTAGACAGCAGACAAGTTATTTTCACCATTTAATCAATATGAACATAGTATTTGGACTTTTAAGCTTTTCTTAGCCTATTGGTGTTCTCACTGGAAACGTCAACTGAATCAGATAAGATGAAACAGAAAAACTGGTGTTTTTTCAAAGCTGGTTAATTTTTTTATGTTTGTTTGCATATCCTAAATAAACCTTTTTAGTTTGCTGGCTCCAAAATTCCTCTTACATGTCTAAAAGGTCTGTTTGTTAGAAAAGTTGCCCAATTAAATTTGTCAGTACAGACAATGCCACTTCTGTAGCCTTGGAGGACCTTTAGGGTGTAGCATATGAGTCAACCCCCCTGAAACAACCACAGCGCTAAAGCAGCATCAACCTCACACCCTCCATGGTACAGTTGGTTCATGCTGACAGGTAGGACATGCCTTTTTTTGCCTTTGGTCTGGATCTCTGTACATTTTATGACATTAAGATAGGGTATTTCCCTATCTCAAGTTCCTTCCACTTGAAGCATCCACCCATTTCCTAAACCACCATCCCACAAACATTTGTGTGACCTATGGATGCATGACCTAGTCCACCCATTGGAAACCCGGCACAAGCCCTGCTTCATCAGAAGTTCAGCCTTGGAGATTTAAGGGAGATTTCAAGATGATTGTATGTTGTCTTGAATTTCATAAGCATAAGAACTCTATTTGCCTGAAATGAACCCTCTATAGAGAATGTTTTCAAGTGCTTTGCAAGGGGAAAACTATTGAAGTGTTAAATGTGATTTATTATTAATTGTGCTATATAGCACAGCTGGTTTCAGGCTATATTTACTACCGTAGTAACGGCATTATAAAATAAAGAGAAGATTCTGTACTTCATGAAAAAACATATAAAATGAAGAAAATAGTAAATTTAGAAGAACAGATTGGATAATAGAATAGGAAAATTACCAAATATATGTTTACTTACTGCTCTCTATGTTTTTCTTAATGAGCAGAAGCAATCGGAGAAAAAAGCACTGATTTACCAAAAATTATTCTCTTTAGGCAGGGTGTTATTGCATGAATGATACTGTCCTCCATGCCATGAACAATCTATTAATTTAGATCTTCTGGAAAGTGGGCACCTGTAATTCCTCATCAGCACTTTCAAGCTTAGGCAGGAAAGAAGACCTTGTTTCTGGTTCTGCTAATTTTCAACATTAGAAAAAGAACGCTAATTAGATCTATGAGTACTGTATTTGGGCAGTATTGTGGGAGTGCAATTCAAAGCTGTGCCTGAGCCTTGCAGGGTAAGAAATCATAGCTGTAATCCGCTTATACTTTGAGAACTGTAGAGCCCCGAGTCCATAGCACCATTGCAACAGCAGGGCTTCCCCAACACAATAAAATGAGCTGTGATTCCACCCTTGGTCATGCATCTTCCACTGTTCTGCACCCCAGGCTTCCAGGAGAACCTTGGAGGACAATGTCTCCTGTGACACGGCAGTTTGCTAGTGAGGGCTTTTAGTGTTTTCACCTATGAGAAGAAATGAGATGAAGCCCTTGTTAGCTGTATTTCTGTCAAGAATTCGTGTAGGTATACAACTTTGCAGAAGTGGCAGAGAGTATGAGAGCTTAGCAGGCTCAACTGTGGGGAACATTCATTGCGAAGCTGAGAGTCGTCCAGCGGCACTTCATGAAGAGCTATCCAGAAGGAACTGACAAAACAGCAGACCCCTGAACAAGTATAACAGCTCAATCCAGTATTTCATCTCTGTACCTGAAAATGTCTTAAAATAGACTGTATTGCTATGGCACTGTTTTTTCTTAGGAGTGAAATACCATTTCTGTATTCATGTTTTCCTTTTTAGTGTTTGTTTTAATCGGTTTTAAGCTTCCTTCTTTTTGCTCCTAGTTTGGCAGCTCCCAGATGATAGCATAAATATGCATTTACCTTTAAAATTCAGTTAAAAATTAAAATCTTGCAAGATACTGCTTTAATATATGTAGTCTGGTATGTAAGAATATCTCTCAAAGCTTCACTGTTATTTTCTTCATCAGTAAAAGTAAAATCCACAAGGCTTATCCTGTTGTGGAATATTTGACAGCTTGCATTGGTAGTGAAGAGGTAAAGACAGTAAAAGATGAACCAGAAGCTGGTACTGAAAATGATATATAATTTGAGTTATTCTAAGTTTTGCAAAACCAAGTTGAACTTTTTTTTTGTCCAACTAACATTCAGACGGTGTTTATTTTTACCATGTGAAAAAATAAATATTATATGAATGCATAGGCTTTTCATAAAAAAACTTCAGTACAAAACCAGCATGGGCTTAGCGAATAATGTAGTGCAACTGAATGGAAGGAACATCTTTTTAAATATGCATGAAATGAAATGTATTAGTAACATAGTTGGTATTTAGTCATTTCTTGATTACCTAAAGCATGGAGGTAAGACTTAGAGAAATATCTATTATTCTTTGGAAAATGACTAATATTTTCAGTTAAAACCAACGTATTTTGACACTCATCAGTAGACTGTCATGATGTCAGGATTTTTGTAATGGTGAAAGTCAACGCTTTCTGCTGATTTCTGTTCCAGCAGCTGGCACATTGACAATCCCCATGAAACACTGAATGCAACTAATTGTTCACAGAATTTTCAAGGAAGTATTTTCACAAAAATTGTGTCCCAACTGGTGAAAGTTTCCTCAAGAGCTCCCCAATACATGGTGCAATTTCAGAAAAATTGCAGTTTTCTTGCCAGAAAAACTGATGTGGTTTGGGTTTTCAATGACTGCAGCTATGGTCTTGTACAAACGTCAGCTAGCTGTTAATCCCTCTCTTAATCCATGATCTGTATCTCCTTTTAGCATCGGTGGAGCTGTGCCGACAGTCTTCTCCTATTTTTCGGAAGTGCTTGCTCGGGAGAAACGAGGCGAACACCTGAGTTGGCTCTGTATGTTTTGGATGATTGGCGGTATCTATGCTTCTGCAATGGCTTGGGCAATAATTCCTCATTATGGTAAGAAAAGCATGTCCTTGTGATTTGTAGCTCTTCTAGTATGAAAGTAAAGCTCTTGAAGTATAGTCTAAAGATGGGACTTCACAGCTGTTCTCAAAATACAGACCCTGCTGTTAAAAAAATTGATTCCTTTTGGTGGAAATAACGAGACTAGGTTGTACCCTAAATAACAAACAATATATTAAAAGGTGCAAAAATTAGCCAATACCCATGTTTAGTCAGATTCTTTAAATTACTGAAAACCTGAACACATGAAAATATAACTGGTGTTATTGTTGAATCTGGAGAAAACAGGTGACGTGGAGACTTACATCAGAGAAAATAGATTTTAAATTTCTGGATGTCAAATTTGTGCTCACTTTGTTTGATACAGAGAAATGTCAGTTATACATTCTTGAGAAAGAAGAGTAAGGACTATATTAATGTTTGCAGTGCTCGTTCTGAATATAAAACTGTGCTGAATGTTTCATTCTTAGTAGATATTTTTGGTGGTGTAGAAATAACTGAATGGTGTAGGAAAAACTGAACAGAGTGCACTTAAATGATGTAGTGGTGAAAGGGGGCAAATAAGACAGAAGACTTGCAACGGCTGAAGTTATACACGCATGCAATATAAGCCACTTTGTGAAAGAGCTCTTTACTACCCTGACATATTTAAACATTTTGTGGAGGTACAGAGTCAATTCTTAGTCTCTTGGGCTTGCCCTTTTGAAGAGTTAAGTGCTCATGGGTCTCCAGGGTTGCTGACACTGCGCAGGGGTTCTTAAATACCAGCCTCTGCAAGCACTTCTCCCTGGCACTCCTTGAGATAAGTAAAGCAGCGCTGTGAGTTAGCTGGCATCCAAAGCAGCTTTCTTTAGCCAAGCAATGAGGTATATTGCAGTTGGGCTGTGAAAGAGAAGATAACTTCATCAGGTTTGCCCAAAGTGATTGGAACATTTAGCAAGCAGTAATGTCTAGAAATAAATTATAATCATGCAGACTAATCAAATATCTAGACTGTTGCAACAAAATTAATTTGAGTCCAGTACATGCCACCTGAATCTACATCTTCAACCTTGCCTTTTGGCTTTGAATTGCTGGAATCAAAGAGAGGAATTTTTGCTGACAAGGCACGATGTGGGTAATTTATCTTCATTCCAATTAGTAAATTGTTCTGGGTGCCAAGTAGATTTTGCTTTCCTATGGATTTTTATTTTCTTTATCTTTCAGTGGAAAATGTGAACATTATGACAGACTGATTTACATAGGTTTTCTAATGTCATTGTAGATTTTATAAATAACTCAATAACCTTTACTGAGGTGCTTTTAAAACGTCACATGGCAGTATATCTCAATGAATAATAATGCACTTACTTATACCAAAGTAGTGGCACTAGAGGGAAAAATTTTCTTCTTTCTTTAGCAGTGAGGGATATCAGCAACAAAAAGACATGCCTCACTGATTTTTGTGTGTGTGTGTGTGTCTTTCTGCAAAAATATTTATGAAATTACTTAAGACAAAAGAACGTAAAAACCAATCTTAAAAGACAGTATTCTTCGGTGTTACTCATATAAATCACTCTCCTTGAAGTATATTAAGGGAAGTTCTTATAGCCAAAAGCTATAAACGATGGGAACAATCCTTTCTCACAAGAAAAGAAGTAGGTTTACACACCATTTTGACAAAATAAACCAGCATAGATTTATGGGGTTTGATGAGATCTTAAAATTGTCTTCACTTTAAATCAGTCTTTTTCGCTACGCCGTGAAGTTTAAAACCTTGTCTTAGTTCCTAGTTCAGAGGTGGAATACCACCCTAGCTCAGGATCAGGGGCAAACTGCTTTGTTGCCACAATGCTGTGCCGAGCTCTCAGGCATTGCCAGGGGCTGCCAGGGCAGACCCTGTTCCGGCACTCAGGAGACGGCAGTCACGCATTGCTGTACCCTCCTGGGAACACACCAGGTCTGGCGAATACCAGCGCAGATCTCTGCACCGTTTGTATCACCTGCGTGCATGAGGAGGCTCTTGTGGTGGTATTTTATCTTTTACAATTTCTCCACGGTTTCCATGGAATTATTTTGCCAGAATTAAGCAAAGATACAGATTTTTCTCCAAATCACTTCCAGTCCTTCTCAACATTCACATCTCCACTGACCAGCAAGCAAAATGTAAGTATAAACAAAGCAACCCACCCACTTCTAAGCTGCATTTGTATACTGTGTAGGGATTTCTGAGCTTTCTGCTTCTCATGTGAGGAGTAACAGAGCTGATTTTTCCCATCTGAACTCAGAAATTACTCAACAGCAGTGAATGAAGTTTCATCAGTTGAAAAGCAATAAGCTGCCATTGAGCATCATGGACTTAATTGAATAGAAAAATACTATGCCAACAGGAGTAGAATGATTTTGTAGATTTTTTTTTCTTCTACAAATGTATTCCCTTAATTTGTACTGCCTCTTACATAAGCCACTTCAAAAAGTCCTAGATTCCCAGCTGGTATACATTATCTAGCCCAAGGCAGCCAGTGAAGCTATCTATACAAGTTTACCAGTTGAACATCTAGCTTTATTTTCCATGAGAAAACAAGGATTACATTCTCTATATGTAACAGTTTATCTCTCTTTCTGTTCAAGCAACACAGGAGTGTCTGAAACCTGACTAATGCTCTGAAACGCAAACTAGAGGGAAGCTAACAGTTGCCTTGGCATCAGCATGTTGTTAAGAGAGGAATCAGGGTGATGCAGTACTGCAGTGACCACATACAGAAAGGCTAATATTATCTGGAAGGCAAGCATCTCTGTCTCAGGCCTTCTTGAATTCTATAGCTGTTGGCTTTTTAAAAAAAAACTGAAAATAGATGCAGACTTGTCCAGGGTCTCTGAAACAGGAGTTCAGGTCATGGGCAAGCTCTTAGAAGAAACATCTGCAAAGAAATGCTTCTAATTCCTGCCAATTAACAAAGTCCCAGATTAGTCTGCTACAAAGAAATTGCTTTATGCACTACTTAGATCAGGCTAGATGGGAAGGATAATTACTGTTTTATAAATCATTTTGCAAGTGCAGCTTTAAATTTGGTACCATGTTTCAAGGTAGATTAGTTAAAAAGCTGTCAAATGCACCAAATGTGTATTACAATATTCTTTAAAAGGTTCATTTTTCAAATAACGAAAAATCTTAGAGAAATTACATTTCAGTTTAAAATCCAGATAGCGATATATTACCTTTCGTTACACCACGCTTTTGTGTTAGTCTGACAACAGGAATCAAAAAGAATTGTGCAACGTGCTCTAGCCATTTTACCCCTTTAATACAAAATTAAAGAAAAAAACAGTAAGTTATAAAATTATCAGTTTTATGAAAAATGCTAAGTTCCCTGCCATACACATGCATTATTTTAAAAACCAGTCTCTATTTTTATTATACCATATCTCCAAACTAAATATCAGGGGAAGCTGGACAAGTATTTCAGTGTATTAAACCTCTCAGTTTTGGTATTTCGTATAGTTTTATATTTTGCATATGTGAAGTATACAAGCCTTTTCTGGCTTCATAAACTGCAAAAAAACTTTTAAATTCGAAACATTCCCTATAGTATTTTGCTTGTGACAAACAAATATTGTCCTCCTTGATTTGTAAATGTTACTCCCGAACAAGAAAGGGAATACATGGCTCAAAAGAAATTGCATTGCAAGGTAGAGAACAGTTTGGTGCAGGTGTCCAGGGTGCTACAGCATAAGCTGCACTTGAAATCTCTAGCTTTCCCCACACGCTAACACCCCACTTCTGGTATTTACCAGGGGAGACAGGAGACAATTGTGTCAAACAGCTTTAGTGAACAAATCTTCATGGTATGATCAGAGTCAGAGACATTACTTCCATGTGTATCAATCAAATTCCAAATAAATTAGGCTAGATTATTCACTAAAAGACTGCAAAATTAATAACACAGAATCAGGGAAATAGGAAACATACCACTTTCTAACACAAGGCAAAAAGCAGACTGAAGTCTTTAGTCTCAACATTTTATTTAGACCACTGTAATCAGTTGCATAACAGATCTTCATCTATACTATTCATTTTTCATCAGTAGTCTTTTTTCCACTTAATTGAGGACCAGCTACTTGTGTTCATAAGAGAGGTATTTAGCATCATTCAGAGAACACAAATTCGGAGGAGAAAGAAGGGGAATAAGAAATTTAAGAAAAAAACATTCAGTTTCAGAATTGGAGATTTCTTGCCTAACTGCAATGTATCTCTCTCTATGTGGTAAGTAGTAAAGTATTAACTCGTTTGCTATTTAATCAGATTTTTCCGTTGCATCTGCAAACAACTGGTATTTGTTCTATGACTGAAAAAGGACACTTTACAAATGTTATTTCTACTCCAGTGAATAGAATTCACTGAATTAAAGAAAGTAATTTTTTTTCTGAATAATTTTTATTTAAAGAGAATAACTTTTTAATAGTAACACAGAACTTAAAAATGTAGACATAGAAGTGTCCAAACAATGGACTCACACTTGACTTGCAAAACATTGTATTTAAGAGATTAATGGTAACTTCTATTTTTAAAATGTTTAATTATGTCTCCTACTGGAAAGTTTGTGTTCTTTTCCTGGTTTGTTAGATACATTTGTTCCTACTTTTCTCTGAAGATCTTTTCCTTTTACTTTTTTCCTGCCGATATCCTTCAATGCGTTTATATGGCAGAAACTAGGATTTAGTTTAGGTAGGGAAGAAGTTTTAAATACAGATGTAATAAAGTACTAACATAAACTGTCAAAAGTAGTTAGAAAATCATAGAATCATGGAATCATAGAATCTTCATGGTTGGAAAGGACCTTTGAGATCATCGAGTCCAACCAAACAACCTACAATCTCTGCCACCAGAGCATGCCCTGAAGTGCCACATCTAGACGTCCATCCCTGGAGGTTTTTAAGGGCACATCAAACCACAGCCTGTCCTCAATAGCTTAGGACCACTCTAAATTCACCAAACCTACTACTGGAGACCCGTTGCCTGTTCTTAATTCTGCTTTCCATAAGTAGATAAGTCTTTTCACAGGCACAGGAGTCCCTAAATCGCTTCTATTTCTAACCGAGTGTAATTGTGATTAGAGTGTGCCAATCTGTTTTAATTTTAAGTGGCTTGCAAAGTCGCCTGAAAAACATTTCTCAGTTTGTAGCAGAAGATTGTTGAGGCGAAGCTGATCAAATTACCTAAAGAAATTTACTTTACTGGCAATCAAAAAGATCTTTTTATCACCTTTATGGTAGGTGGCTCGAGAGTAGTTTCTGTAGTATCATCAGTTGTCATGTTTGCTTTGTTCTTGTGTCATCCAGATGGAGATAAAAAAGGTAAACGTATCTTCAAAACTGCAACAAAATCCCCTGCTATATTAAACCATTATGAACTATGCTGTAATAAAACAGGCAAGAAGGTAAGCAGAGCTGCATGCAGCTGCTATGCAGATGAGGAGAGGGAGAGCTACCGGCTCACTGTGCAATGCAGAGCATGGACAGCACCAGGCAGCGTTAACGGAGGAGTTAATATCTCAGCCTGCAGCAGACTAAACTGAGAACATGGTGGACTAAAACTGTTCCGTGTCAATGAAACCAGAAAACCTTTTAACTCACTTACGCTGGCTTTTTTCATTGGGTCAAAGGGCTTCTCAGTGGCACCTGGCAGCAGCAGTATTGGGATAAAAGATCCCATGCCAATGCTATGTATTATCTGTGGGGTTATGGGGCATGGTGTGTACTTGATTAGCAATAAAAGCAGAAGGATATTAGGAGCCATCCATCTTTCAGTGCTTCTGATGAGCAGAACTGGATCATTCCGAGTGGTGGGAGCTGCAAATGTGGACCTACAGAGATTTCAGCCTAGCCTGCTGTTCTCCTCCCATTACGAGGAGACAAGAGTTTGTTACATTAGCGAAGTGGAGCCAAAAGTTTGCACTTCTCTGTGCTGATGATTATTCTAAGGTGAATGTTGTGAAACAGTTGTTCCACAGTGAATAAATGTTACATGGTATATGTTTTAGATAACTTAAGGAAAAAGTGGAGCTTTTTCTGTTTGTCAGCATTCATTTTTGTAGAAATTAAAAGGCTGATGAATGTCTTTGTTGCTAAGATGAAGCACTAGAAGCCATATTTTTTACTAGATGCTCATATAGGCTACATTTTCTTTCAACAATAACTTGTAAACTTGGGTATGTCAAGGCCCAGATCAGGATTGTACCTGGATGAATATAGAAAATTCTTGACTATTTTGAAAAATTAGGGACTTAACCTCATTAGTATTTGTCTATAAAAACCCCCACTATTATTACTTTGTTGACATTGCACAAATTAGTATCTGTAAAGCATCTTTAGACACAATTTGTCTGCTCAAATCTATAAGCTTCAAAGTGTCAAAGTTGACAGTGACGCTGTAAATAAATGGCTGTTACTTTTACAGATATTGCTGCATTTCAGATATTTCTTACAGCGCTTCTAAATTCTGAAATGTGTCTTAGAGGTGGGTCTGAGTGTCAGAGGAACAGCTTGATTTCACGCATGGCTATTTCATCAGCTGCTCCCAACATTTCCTCAGCAGCAAGGTGCCCAGCAGCTTATGAATGTGTTATAAATCATGGTTTCATCTTAGGGAAAAGATCACCAAGTTCCTTCTTCCACCTTTCCTTTGCTGTAGTCCCCAAAGGGGAATTTGACTATCTCTGATGCAGTGCACCCATCCAATCAAAAGACTGGGATGCACTTACATGATTTATAATAAAAAGAGCCACACTTGACTGATTTCATACTGCTGCATCACTGTGGTGACTGTGCCCAAAACAACTGGGGAAAGAAACTATACCCAGTAGTCATATCTGCAAAGATAATTTACTGCAGTTCCTTGCACATCCACACCTGATTAATGTGAGTGGGAAACAGGAAAAATAGTTATGTGATGGCTGCTTGGTTTCCTTGTTCAAAGTTGGAACATGCAGAAATATGATGCCATCAATGATTTAGACATGCAAGAGATGCATCAGTGACGTCTTCTTTAATCTTGCAGAAGGCAAATAGGAGAAAAGCATGATTATCTGCAAAAGGAAAAGAAATAAACCTCTAACTGACAATAAGACAAGAAGTAATGAGCTGAAATTTCTGTCAAAAAGAGGTAGCATAAATAATGAGAAAGACTTTCTAATGGTGTGTTAGTTATGCATCTGAATAAAACTGCTATGGAAGTAGTGAAATCTCAGTCGCTGTAATTCTTTAAGAACATATTTGAAGAATAATGTAGGGGCCATTGTTGATTCTGATTTGAACTGAACGCCCTCTAGAGGTCCCATCCACCCCTGTTCTCAGGCAACTATTAGATACTGTCGCTTCAGAGCATGCTGGGGTGGAACAGAATAGGGCAAATGAAGGAAACAAAGACAAAAAGAACTTCAGAAATTAGAAGAAAACAACAAAAGAAAAGGGAGCAGCATTGGGCATTCCCAGCTCATGTAGGAAAATGCCTGCCTATCAGACTATTCTAGCTGTTATGTCCAAAAGGAAGACAGAAGTGTTCTCTGCTGAATAACCCTGCGCTGGTAGAAAGAGAAATGAAAAAGTCAGTCCTTCTCTAATCTTGAAAATTCTGGACTCTTAATTTAAAAACCTTTATTTTTCTTATTTTTCTCAAACCTTCCCCTAATAGTCTGTCTTTTCATGATGGTTTAGAACAAATCCAAGCCATGGCAGCAGCTGTTTTGGAAAAAGCTGAGCCCAAGGCTCCATTTTCTACTACACAGTAGNTCAGACATAAAGGCATCTACTACATAATGCAACATCTATTGATTTGTTTTGCATTCCACTAAGAGGCAAAATGATCCCCAATGTCCTATGGTTCCCCCCATACTTAGTACACTTCCATTAATCTGGTATTCTGCAGGCTGAAGCTATATCTATACTTTTTAAATCTGAGTTAATTAAAGTGGGTATGAAGGAGTTTTAATGTTGGCTTGAGTTATCAACTCCTACTCATGAATTGCTCTTCATTTGAAATAATCCTATGAAATTAGATTATACTTAATGTGTATATACTTTAAAAAAGTCTTCATCTTTAGGAACAACAAGAATGACAGAACACAGCAGAATTTAGAACAGCTGCTTATGCAAATCCAGCTAGCAAAGCAAAACAAATCACTTTGTTTATCAGTTTGCTATTTTCTGTGCCCTAATGCAGAGTTTGATATGGTCATTTAAATGTTTATATTTGCAGGCGTTAGAAGCTTAAGTAGCTTTTAGCACATCTACTTAATGAGCACTAAAGATGCTCATTAGTGCGCTTCAAATATAACCTTCTTCTGGGNGATGGCCTGGGGAAGAGCTGCATGTGTCTTTTCTCATTTGTAAAAAGCCCACTAATAAATCTGCAGAATTTTAAATCAATATAGTCTTTCTTTTTTCCTGGAGGAAACATTTGATCCAAACTTTAAAACCAAGAGCAGCTCTTCATTTTTGCCTTCTCCATACAATTGCCTTTCTGATACATCTTCTGTCTTCAGAATCTCTGAATCTGTGGATACCTTAACCAAGGAAAACTATTGTTTGAGATGTAAAAGACAAAGCTGGAGCTTTGTTAAGGCTGAATCTGCATTTGCTATGAGACTGTGTCATGCTGAACAAATGGAATAGATCAGACATAAAGGCATCTACTACATAATGCAACATCTATTGATTTGTTTTGCATTCCACTAAGAGGCAAAATGATCCCCAATGTCCTATGGTTCCCCCCATACTTAGTACACTTCCATTAATCTGGTATTCTGCAGGCTGAAGCTATATCTATACTTTTTAAATCTGAGTTAATTAAAGTGGGTATGAAGGAGTTTTAATGTTGGCTTGAGTTATCAACTCCTACTCATGAATTGCTCTTCATTTGAAATAATCCTATGAAATTAGATTATACTTAATGTGTATATACTTTAAAAAAGTCTTCATCTTTAGGAACAACAAGAATGACAGAACACAGCAGAATTTAGAACAGCTGCTTATGCAAATCCAGCTAGCAAAGCAAAACAAATCACTTTGTTTATCAGTTTGCTATTTTCTGTGCCCTAATGCAGAGTTTGATATGGTCATTTAAATGTTTATATTTGCAGGCGTTAGAAGCTTAAGTAGCTTTTAGCACATCTACTTAATGAGCACTAAAGATGCTCATTAGTGCGCTTCAAATATAACCTTCTTCTGGGCTCTTTAGGTTGACTGTGAAAGAGAAAGTTTGTTTATTGAGTGATTCAGTAAAAAAACTAGCAAATTCTTTTGTGAGCAGAGAAGTTTTGAGGCCCAGATTCCTAGGGGTTTCTGTCAACATCCGTGTCATCCTGGCTAACCCCTTTCTCTCCTCTCTTCCCCTATATCCCTTACAAGGCACCACAGCAGTACTTTAAGTTCCTCCTTGCTTTTTCCAGATCCCTTTCTGCTATAGTCTCTACAGTTGCCCTTTCTTGTCCCCAGCAGTGTGCAATAAGAACCACTCAGCTTCCCACACCCCCACCATGCTCCCTGCTGCATTACAGCCCTGCTCCAGTGTAGCTGCTGTCAGGGAGGAGGTAACACATTTTGGCATGGGTTGGATCGGTGCCAGAGCCACTGGATGGCATGGCCATGGTGTGGTCCCAGCCCCAGGCTGGCTGCAGCATCTCTGAAGAATCACTGACTTCTGCCTTTTTCTCTGCCCTCTGATGGGATCTCTTCCCTCTGCCTGGGCAGTGCATTTCACAACACTTTGGGGAATGTGATTATCTTTGAGACTCTTTTTTCCTGTCAGATTTGATTGAAGTAGGTCAATAGCTTTAAATGATGCTGGTGAAGGAACTGACAGACAGGTGAACAGGCTGTTGCCATAAAGGTCACTGTCTAATGCCAGAAACAATTTTCCACAGAAACCATAGCAAAAGTCAGTCATTCTCACGACAATAAAACGACAGCAATTCCTCAGCCTTAGTTTTAAAGAAAACTCAGTTTCACACGATGAATTGGCCTTGAGTATAAATTAAGAAAAATTACGTCCAAGTTAATGAAGCTTCCTTAGAAATCTGGCCATCAGAAATGTCTGCATTGTCAGGCAAAACCCTTACTTTTCACTTCCAGAAACAAATAAGATGCTAATCTGATGAGATTTCTTCTTTGTTTAAATATTAGAAAGACAAAATTCTTTCAGTTTTGTGGTTGGTCTATAACAGATGAAAAATTCAGGTGATTTGTACAGAAGAAAGAAGAAGAAGAAGTAGAGGCCACTGTTCTTACTCTATGATTATTCAGATACATAAATGCATTAATCTTCTCTGGAACACAGTATGACAGTACAAATTTGTCAACCATACTTCCATATTTTCTGTCTGGCTTATAAAACTGGCTGCTCTGAAGGAGTTAGTGATTGTCCTTTTAGTAACGGTTTCTTTTCACTTGAATAATATAGTCTGTCTATGGACTGGATATACAACTGGAATATCACTTTTCGATTTGCACTGCGTTTGCCTTTAAAATAAAATTAGCATAAACTTATATATCAATCATGGAGATGTGGTGGGATGGTTCCTACAACTGGAGCTCTGGAATGGAAGGATACAGGCTCTTCAGGAAGAATGGGCAGGGGAGACGAGGAGGAGGTGTCGCCCTCTATGTCAGTGGCCAGCTGGAGTGCATGGAGCTCTGCCTGGGGATGGATGAGGAGCTGACCTAGAGTTTATGAGTGAGGATTAAAGGGAGGGCAGGGACAGGTGACATTATAATGGCAGTCTGCTACAGGCTACTCAACCAGGAAGACTGAGCAGATGAGGCCATCCATAAACAGATAGAAGCAGTGTCCCATCCACAAGCCCTGGTCCTCATGGGGTACTTCAACCACCCTGATATCTGTTGGAGGGACAACACAGCAGAGCATAAGCAATCCAGGAGCTTCCTGGAAAGTGTCAATGATAACTTCCTTCTCCAAGTGATAGAGGAGCCAATGAGGAGGGGTGCCATGCTGGACCTTGTTCTCACCAACAAGGAGGGGCTGGTGGGGAATGTGAAGCTGAAGGGCAGCCATGGCTGCAGTGACCATGAGATGGTGGAGTTCAAGATCGTTAGGGAGGTGAGGAGGGTCACCACTCTGGACTTATCAGAGCAGACTTTGGCCTCTTCAGGGATCTGCTTGCTATAGCAGCCTTTCAGTACGTAGAGGGAACCTACAGGAAAGATGGAGAGGGACACTTTATCAGGGTCCCTAGCGGTAGAATGAGAGGTAACGATTTTAAACTGAAACAGAGTAGATTTAGATTAGATATTAGGAAGAAATTATTTACTATAGGGGGGGTGAGACACTGGAAGAGGTTTCCCAGAGAAGATGTGAATGCACCATCCCTGGAAGTGTTCATGGCCAGGCTGGATGGGGCTTTGAGCAGCCTGGGCAGAAAGCATCCCTGCCCATGACAGGGAAGTTGGAACTAGACGATCTTTAATGTCCCTTCCAACTCTAAGCATTCTATGATTCTATGAATTGCAGAATGGCATTGGATTTCTTTTTCAGGAATTTTGTTTATACTTTTCCTCAAATAAAAGTATTAAATGTTACTTTTGAAAATCATACATACTTAAGTGAAAATAATTTAAAGTTTTGGCCCCCCTCCTAGTTGTTTTCTGAAGGTGGCATTGTCATATAATAAAATAGTGAGGAATCACAGCTAAAGAGATCAAGGTAATGCTTTTAGATTGTCTTATTTTTCCCACAGGAATCTTATGTATTTCAATCTGATATAAGCTTCTGATTCCTTCATGATATCTGGGTATTCTAGACTCTGTAAGGAATAAGTCATGAAGCTTTATAAAAGGAAAAATATAATATAACACTCTGTTTATTTAATACACTTTGTTTTCTTTGTTCCCTTTGATAATTACATTTCAAACACCGTGAATGGCTGGCTGTAGGCAAAATCCACACACACCCCATTGGAAAGCTATGATACGTTGTAACTGAGGATCATTAGAATATGATTTGTGAGTGCAACTAATATTTGAGTTGGGACTGTTTGACTCAAGTTTGAATTCAAGACTTCTGACCCACGGTTCACAGTATGTACAGAAAAGCTCCATGTATTTAACCAGGTTTGTTTAATTGACTGCTGTTAGATTAGAAGATAATTCTTAGAGTGGTCTCATTATAAGATCACATAAACTGCCTGTTCAATCTATCTGTCTCTTTCTTAGTGATAGAATATTGCTCCTTTTTGTTGAAAATAATAAAAAAAAGAATAAGAGGTAAATAAAATAGCAAAAAAGAAAATGAGACAAATCACAGCGCTGAGATGTTCATTAAAAAAGATTTTTCTTGCAACAACTTTCGAACAAATAAAATACAGTAAAGTTAGGTTTTGAAAGCGTTTATTTAATTGCATAGATGTTCTGCTGTTACGCTGCAGCAGCATGTAAAAGGTAAAATGCGTATCACTGGTAAAAGACACGTCCTCTCTGCATTCTTCAGAAAACGTTCCAGCATTTCAATGATTGTTTTGTTTGTAAGTTAGGCTAGATAAGAAGGCCCCCTTTTCTTTTCATAAACTGCAGTGTTTTATTCTGCCTTTTTCTGATTGTCTTTTTTGATTAATTGCTTCTATTTTCTTCTTCACCATGAACCCATCATTTAAATATCCTTAGTCCAGATGCACATAAATCACTTGCAAGTCCTGGACCAGGACAGGAGCACTTAAGTTTTCAATTAGCTTCCACATTTAACAGCTGCTGTTAGTAGTGTCTACAACAACTTGTCACGCCAAATATAATGCAATTTGTGAGCTCAGAGCTATGGGTAGGCAGTGGAGGGCACCACACAAAAATACGTAGATATCATCGTGACTGTGTTTTGCACATTGATAGAACAGCAATATGATCAGATTTTGTTGCAGACAAGCGTCTCCTTTCAGAGTTGGTTCATAACGACCTCTGCACAGGGCATTTGGCAATTTTACATTGTCTACTTATAAAAGCAGATTTTGTCTGCTGTTGATGATTTTACTCTTTAGCATTGTCCAAACAGATGTTTCAAACTTTGTACACAAACCATTTTTCAATTCTTAATTAGGTGTAATAAAATGAAAGTAGTGTAAACCACTAAGTACTTGTAGGAGACCAGAGGTAGCGATCTTAACAAGGAAAAAAAGAAAGATCATACAAACAAAATTTGAAGCATGTTTTAGTGATGTTTGATTGCACAGTCTCAATGTTGACACTGACCATGATATTTTTAATCTCTGACAGCAGCATGTTTTAACCTGTGTTCTCCCCCGCTTTTTTTGGCATTAGTTGCATGTGCTTGGTCCATCATCTCTGGAAAGAATGATAGGGCCTTTTCTTCTTTAACGAGTCTGTAAGTTTTGATATTGTCAGAGTCATGGCCGGCAGAGCTTACCACTTTGTTTTGCAGATTGTGAAGTTTCTTCACTGAACAGCTGCACAGAGCCAGACCCAAGTGAGGACTTTGCAGAACTGCATGAGTACATAAATCTCTGAGGCCACTGACTCAGTCAGCCAAACAGTCAGATCAATTATGTGCCACAGTGCTTGTAATGAGATTTTCAATGGTATCAGCTAAATATTAACCCTTGGTGGCCTATTCTGTGTTGTGTGCTTTTTATATGTAAGTAATTAGAACATCATCTTCAGTCTCCAATCCGCTTTGGACTATAATGTAAACTCAGTGTATTTAGCGAATAGATCTTGCTTGTATTGAAAAAATACATTTTAATTGTTATGTTCATCTTTTATCTGGTTGTTAAGCTAAGAAAATTTTTAGCCCATTCTATGGTTCAGTTTTCTTTCCAGATGCTGCCAGCTATTGCTATCGCTATCGTTTTCAATAGCATGGATTTCATAAAATGCTTTTAGGCTATATGCCTATAAAAATAATTAAGACAAATAAATCTTTCATCCGTAGGCCTTAGTTAGCCAGGTAGGACTCTACACATCCATTTGAAAAATACCTAGTGGTCATTAAATTCAGGAAGGTTGCAAAACACTGACCTGTTGCATCCCAGTGTTGATTTTCATTTTCTTTTCTGACTCCATAGTATTGGGCATTGGGAAGATTGCAAATGTATGTATAAAAAAATCTTACATCCAGGCACTTAGAGCAAGCATTGGTTTCCACAGGAGCAAGGAGGGTGTCATATGAGCCCTAACATCTCTGCTTACATGTAGAAGTGGATATCTATCAGATATTAACTGAAAGGAGAAAATTCACCAAATCCAATTTAGATGCAGAAATATGACAACAGCAGTCAATTATAGAGAAATAAAACATTTGAGCTTTTGATTACAAATCACAGCTCTTTTCAAGTTTTGTATCCAAATCCTGGAGAAAATTTGACCTGTGACCATCTACACTAATTTCTAGTAGTCTTGGACAGTTTTCTCTGAATAAGGGTCATGAGTTCATGTAAGGGACGTGCAGAATATGCAACATGGTGTTTCTCATGTTAAATTTCAGAAATACACAATTAATGCAAGAGTTTTTGGATTGATTTGGGTTTTATAAAGTATGAGGTAAACAGGGAGAAAGCTATTTTGAGGATGCACACGTACAATGTTTTAGAAACACTGATTTAAGATCTAAGCAGAAAATTACAGGTTTGCCCTGGAAATTTTTCAAAATCTATGCTCATGATCCAGGGACAGTAATGAGTGAGGATTTACCCACTTCCCAATGAGTATAATAATATTTGCATTCAGAATGAAGCCACAAAGAAGTTATTCCAGTTTGATTCCTGGTAGCAGGTGTCTAAAGTCTTACGTCAAGTTCCTACATGTATTCATGTTTACCTAGCTAGGAAGGCAAGTGAGATCCTGACTTCCTAATCATACATAGACCACTAATGAAACATCCTCTGCCATCTCTAGCATCTGTGAAGATTAGACAGATGACATGAGCGAACGGTTGGGTACCTGCAGTTCTCTTATTAGGAATTGCTGCTGTAATTCTCTTATATGATTACCTCTATTCATCTCTTATGCCATTTTGAAGATTAACTTCTTGCCTGTATTGGCTACCATGAGTCACAGCATCTTAATACAGCCACAATTTAGGGCCAAATGAAAGCCAGATTTGAGACAGACCTTTGCAATCTACATACACAATGATTTACAAGCTTCCCTTGTCTTTTTTTCCCGTCAGCGTTGCTAGGTATTCTAATTCTAAGCTACTTTTTATGGTTTTTCTATCAGACCTGTCACAGATACATTAGCATTTCCATAGCAAGGAAATGTTAATAGCTCTATATTCTGAGCAGTGTATATGTAAGGTTAAGTGAAAGGCTGACATATCATTACTAAACCTTGCATTTTGGGCACATATCATACCTTATCATTGTCTGAAGCATGAGGGTATACAAATTTCCTCCTCAATGAAGAGTAAGACTGGGTAGTACTACAGCAGGTACTAGAAACATTTAAAAAGTGGATTATTGATGTCACTGTTCAGAGATACTACAGCTGTAGATGTTGCCTGGACTGCAGTGCAGTGCTATGCACTGGATAGAGGAGTCGTGTCTGATGTTATTAGAGAGCAAATTATTTTCTATACGAGGTCAGCCCTGCTTGCAGCTGTCCTAGGGCTTGTCTGAATGGCAGATAATGCTTTTGGAGTGATCAGAGACCTGATAATCTCAGGTCTTCAGATGAAAATCAATGCCAGCACAGGGAAGTGATGAGTGTCAGTAGTTGACACCCCCCTCCCCTGTGGGAGAGGAAATGTGTCTTTAGAAAATGCCTTGTTCCTTTTAATCACAAATATAAGTGTCAGCAGACCAAGTCTGAGTTTAGAATCATAGAACCTTCATGGTTGGAGAGGACCTTTAAAATCATCGAGTCCAACCAAACAACCTACAATCTCTGACACTACAGCATGCCCTGAAGTGCCACATCTAGACGTTTCTTAAACACCTCCAGGGATGGTGACTCAACCACCTCCCTGGCCAGGCTGTTCCAGTGCCTGCCCACTCTTTCAGTAAAGTAATTCTTCCTGATGTCTCATCTAAACCTCCCCTGCCGCAGCTCCAGACCATTTCCTCTGGTCCTGTCATTATTCACCTGGGAGAAGAGGCCAACACCCACCTCTCTCCAACCTCCTTTCAGGTAGTTGTAGAGGGCAATGAGGTCTCCCCTCAGCCTCCTCTTCTCCAAGCTAAACATGCCCAGCTCCCTCAGCCTCTCCTCATGTGACCTGGTCTCCAGACCCCTCACCAGCCTGGTAGCTCTCCTCTGGACACGCTCCAGCACTTCAATGTCCCTCTTGTACAGAGGGGCCCAGAACTGAACACAGCACTCGAGGTGAGGCCTCACCAGTGCCGAGTACAGAGGCACCATCACTTCCCTGCTCCTGCTGGCCACGCTATTCCTGGTACAAGCCAGAATGCTGTTGGCCTTCTTGGCCACCTGGGCACACTGCTGGCTCATGTTAAGCTGGCCGTCCACCAGCACCCCCAGGTCCTTTTCTGCCGGGCAGCTTTCCAGCCACTCTTCCCCAAGCCTGTAGCATTGCTTGGGGTTGTTGTGACTGAAATGCAGGACCCGGCACTTGGCCTTATTAAACCTCATACAGTTGGCCTTGGCCCATCGATCCAGCCTGTCCAGGTCCCTCTGTAGAGCCTTCCTACCCTCAAGCAGATCAACCCTCCCACCTAGTTTGGTGTCATCTGCAAACTTACTGAGGGTGCACTCAATCCCCTCATCCAGATCATCGATAAAGATATTAAACAAAACTGGCCCCAAAACTGAGCCCTGAGGGACACCACTGGTGACCGGCCGCCAAGAGGATTTCACCCCATTAATCACAACTCTCTGGGCACGGCCATCCAGCCAGTTTTTAACCCAGCGAAGAGTACACTTGTCTATGCCATGATTCGCCAGCTTCTCCAGGAGAATGCTGTGGGGGACAGTGTCAAAGGCCTTACCACAGTCCAGCTAGACAATGTCCACAGCCTTCCCCGCATCCAGAAGGCGGGTCACATGGTCATAGAAAGAGATCAGGTTGGTTAAGCAGGACCTCCCTTTCCTAAACCCATGCTGGCTGGCCCTGATCCCTTGGCTGCCCTGCACTTGCCGTGAGAGCTCACTCAAGATGATCCTCTCCATGATCTTTCCTGGTACCGAGGTCAGGCTGACAGGCCTGTAGTTCCCCGGATCCTCCTTCCGACCCTTCTTGTAGATGGGCGTCACATTAGCCACCCTCCAGTCATCTGGTACCTGCCCTGTTGACCAGGATTGTTGATAAATGATGGAGAGAGGCTTGGTGAGCTCTCCCGCCAGCTCCCTGAGTACTCTTGGGTGAATCCCATCCTGCCCCATAGACTTACGTACGTCTAGGTGCAGAAGCAGATCATTGACTGATTCCTCCTGGATTATGGGTGGGTTGTTCTGCTCTCCATCCTTATCTTCCAGCTCAGGAGGCTGAGCACCCTGGGGATAGCTGGTCTGACTATTGAAGATGGAGGCAAAGAAGGCATTAAGTATCTCAGCCTTCTCCTCGTCCTTGGTTGCAACTTTCCCCCCGCATCCAGTAAGGGATGGAGATTCTCCCTGGCTCTCTTTTTGTTGATGTATTTATAAAAGCTTTTTTTGTTGTCCTTAATGTTAGTGGCCAAGTTGAGCTCCAGCTGGGCTTTTGCCTTCCTAATTTTCTCTCCGTATAACCTAACAAATGTATGTGTTTAATGTATTTGTAAAATATATCTGTTTAACAGTATTACTTTCTTCTTTCATTGAACTGGTGATCCTCGTGGCTCCCAGGGACTAATAGCACCAGCTAGAGAGCCTGGCGGATGCAGATGACAGTCAGAGAGTTCACCTTGGTTAAGGTCCCTCCATCATGGCCTGCCACACTTCAGCTATTTTATTTCCAATTCCTTCTGCAGAAATTACCAGCAGCTGACCTGCTGAGCTAGTGGGTTTGTAGAGTATCTAACTATCTATAAAGGCTAAAAATATCACTGCCTTTTCAATGTAATATTAATAATCTAATCACAGGAAAGACAAGCTTTCAACTTTGTGTTACTGCAGTTTCACATTAATACAATTAAAGAATAATTCTGAAAACATTACATTTCTGCATTTGTTAGAAACCATGTATTTCATTCAGTCTTCTAAAAATGTCTAACTGAGCTTCCTCAGCTATATAACTTACCTGAATTTGTTATTTTTTTTTTTTTTTTTCAGTTTCAGAAATGTTTTAACATTATTCTAATCAGTACCAGTAAAATATATGGGCTCAAGTACTAGATGTCACTCACATTTAAACTTCGTAGTGCCAGGACAGACTAAATATAAATGCAATAATAATGCATTTCAGTGCTGCCAGCTGCCAAATATTTCCAGTCTTCCTTATATTTTTTATTTAGCTTAGATTTGGGATACACTCAACAAAACATCGACATTTAGTAGTAAAAGCTTTTCTGCAGAACTTTTAAATGTATTTGTATTATGTGCAGCAACAGTGCCCCCATGTGGCGATTTGAAGCAATCACACATCTCAGTTACTGCACATTTTTCAAATTTGAAACATTAAAAATTGAGACTAGAAAGTTCTCATGAAAGATTGTGTGGTAAAACAGAAATAAGAAAAGTTGTAAAATCATAGAAAGGATTCTGCGGAAGAATCTATCTAGTCTATGAATTCCTATAAATTCCTTGGCTGTCTTTCTCCTCCGCCCCTAATTTTAGGAATATTCTTGCATTTGCTCCCTCCTTTGATCTACCAAAAGACACAAGTTTATGCAAACTTGGCTTTTGACAATTCCTGACACTGCCATGAATCTAGTTCCTCTGATTCCTACTGACTGACTAACAAAAATTGTTATCAAGAATGGTCAGTCTTTAGCTAACCATGCCATCAAATCCCTATATTTGCTTATGCTATTTTGCCCACATTAGTCTCTTCGAAAGGTATTTCACAACTTTATTCCTCTGCTATTTAGAAACTTGCCCCTTCCCAGACAATATTTATACAGAGCCTATAGGCACCTGATATTTTTCATTGCCCACACTGCATTTTAGTGTAACACTGGAGAGCTATCACATTGCCTTTCAACCCTCATTTTGGAACATTAAGCAGATCATCCCCATTAGTCTGCTCTGTAGTAACCTAGACAGTATCAAAGATGATTCTTGTACTTCAAGATACCTGCTGTTTATGAGGTAATACACATTTGTACAATTCAGCATGATATGGGCAGGTTTTCCTCTATGTTTATTCAAAAAGACTATAACAGAAATGCTCTTTTCTCTCCTTCAGAGCAAGAACTTGCTTATAATATCTTTTTAATTTATTAATATCATGAAGCAGATAAAATGCTGTGTTGGGAGGGAAGATTTTGTTGACATTGAATTTAACATATAAATTGGTGATTAGATATAGATTAGCATCTTCTACATTTTGGGTTTGCTCTGCTGTGTGCTGCTGTTTCTGTAATCAGTAATTGTGATGTCTGTGATTCATTTGGCCTTTCCCAGCAGTCAGTAAGGTGGGAGGGCGGTATTCAGCACAAGGGTTGCTGCAGCAGCTTCAGATTCAGTCATCGCAGGTTTTACATTGCTCTACAGCACACCATTCCCAAGATGCATTTGGGCCAAGTGTTTTTCAATTCATAAAACACAGGGACTTGCCACCATTTTCAAGATTAATGGCTCTGGAATACAGCATAGCCAGGGAGCAGTGGTGAAGTTTAGCGCTAGGTTGCTGTGCAGTGCCCTGAACACAACTGTGTAGAGCTGCTCTGCCTCTGCTATTGTGTCATAAATCAGGGAAAGGAGAAGCAAACTGAGTTATAGCCAAGGACACACTCGATTTGGTTTCAAGACTCACATACAATAGGAATGAAAGCCACTCTGTGAGCCAAATTCAGAGCTACTGTAATGGCTCCATTTTCCAGATTAGCTCATGACCTAGGAAAATGGGATCTGTTAAACATAAGAATAAAACTAAACTTGCTCTGCACTTAAAATACATGTTTGTTTTGCTGATGTAGTGCTAGTGCAGGAATAGACAGAAAAGAAGCCCCAATATAGATGTGTTGCAGCTGGCTTTTTTTCTACCAATTACTTATAATCCTGACATTCACTATTATCACTAATTCAGCAGATATGTTAAATCACAAGATAAATTGCAGCAATTAATACACTGCATAGAGAAAAAGATGGAATAAAAGCAATAAAACCCAAAATGAACATTTCACTTGACATGGACCGCAGATATTTTGAGAAGTAAAAAAGATGTTTTGTAGGTTGTCAGGACGACAGCAGGATGGAGGTTGCACTCATTGCTTTTAATTTACAATAGTATGGTTCACTTACATTAATAAATGACTTTAAAATAAATTATCACTAGCGTTTTCCAGGACTGGCTACAGAGCAGAAGAAGTTGCCATTGTTTTACAACAGGTATAAAGCCAAGTTGATTTCATTTACCGCAGAAGTGCCCTTTGTGCAGCTCAATCTCATAAAACAAAAACCACAGCAGTGAAAGGCAGATTGTCTAAATATACCAGTGGTTCTGTGTATTTCTGGGCAGTTTCTAGTGATAACAAGAGCCAGTACCTTGACTGCGCTGTTCTGAAAGATGAAAACCCTGTCCTGCGCCGCCTTCACCATGGCACTAGCAGTTGCATGGCTGCCTAGAGAGTCAGATCAGTCACCGCTCTGCCCAAAAACTAACTTAATCAAAAGGAAATAATTTTGTGACTCCTATATCAGATGATTTTGTACTGTATTTTAAAATATTTAATGAAGAATGTGATTCTACTGATTACAACGGGATGTGTACATAATACCCAAAATGCAGGTATGATTTCCGATTGCCTCATTAACTCACTGTAAAGCCTTATTTCCTTCCCTTCCCAACTGAGATCTAAAATATGCCCCTATTGTTTAAGATTTGAAAATCCATAAGATCAAAAGTTGACTTTTTCCAAGAATCAGTAAAAAGTAAATTTTAATACAATTTTACATCCTTTTCAGTTTGCATTCTTTAATCATAAATTTTCATTCCCAGTTCTATTTTGGAGTAAAATTTAACATTAAATTTTGGACAGCTTCTTTTTGTTGGAGGGAACTTTGCAGGGGAAGATATGTTTATTTGTAGCCTTACTTATAAAAAGTAAAAGGGCATTCCAAGATCATTGCCAACTCTGTCATTGATTTCACCTCTGTCATCCTGGGGTAAAGATAGGAGGGCTAAATAAGGCTGTGGGGCAAGCCGACATCATTTCAGAAACACAGAAATTTTGTAGGAGACCAGAAAAATCAGATTCCCAAGTCTGCACGTCAAAATGTTTCACTGAGCTGTTGATAAAGGGTAAATGTAAGTCATGGGTTGACTGTATTTTTCATATGGTAACGCGTAAGTACTTTAATATGAAAAGGGATTATTTTTCCAAGAATGTATTTATGATCCACATCATTAAATCTTTAAATTCCAAAATCCACTATACATTTAACAGATAAATACCACCTTAGAAGAGCTATTTAATAGGCCATTTGGTACCGTGCTGTACCAGTTGTTTACCGACATCCAGACAGATTTAATTAACAATGTCTTTTGTCTAGAAAAATCAGTTAGCAAAGAAATATATCAGATTAATCCAGTGTCAGCTCTTTCATTAGCCAGGATTCCATTTTCTTCCAGTAACCTCTTTTGTCCTTTATCATTATTCTTATCTTCCATTCATCTTTTAATAAGTTATCGTTGAAAATTTTACTTGAAAATTTCTGCTGTATTGAAGCCAGACTAAAAGACCAGGTAGTGACCCAAATAGTATTTTTCTCTTTCTTAAGAGAAATTCTTAGGCTTCTTACAATTCCATCATTTCAATAGTCTGGTCATAACATACCAAACAATCAGGTATTTTATTAAGAAGCTGAACTGGTTTTACTGGTTTTCCAGTATTTCCTTTTGTTTTCTTCTCAGTGTATTTTAACAATGTTATTACCATGTCAGCACTCAGATGTACTCAAGACCATTTTCTCAGATGAGGAAAGTTTTATCCTGTTGGTCTTTTTTCTTAGTTTCTTTCTATAATCATAAATTCTCTCTCTACTTCGGTGCTAAGGTTGCTCACCTCAGACAGAAGTTTAAATACTGAGTATTTTTTCCTGTACGTCTAGTTATTAGGCAAGGAAGATGAGTGTCAGTTTACATTTAACAGAAGTTAAGGATTGGTATAGTGCTCTGGAACAAGATGGAAACAGAAGTTAGGTACTGTAAACGCTGTATGTGTTGCACTGTATTACATTAGGAGACTCTTATTAAGAGTATTGAAATTAACTCTGTAGAAAAAGTTATTAAAAATAAGGAAGGCTATGAAATTCCTTAAAATACATAATCTGAGTGTAGATTTTTAATTCTACCTTCTTCCAGTATTCATAGAAAACTATTTCTTTGTAGATATGATCTTCTGTATGGTGATGGTGTCCCTGTTTGGTTCACACAACTACATGCAGTTTTTGCAAAGAGACTTGAAATAGGCTTCTTCATCCCTATGTAAGGAAGTCTTACACCCTGCAAATATGGCCATTTTCCAGCATAACTAGTCACATGCAAGAGGCTGAAATTCATAGTGTAAGATTATTTATGAAATCATTTATGTTTGGGAAAACATAAAACATCAATCAGGCTTCTTTTAAATACGGGTATCATTTTGCGTCTCCAAGAAGCTGCAGACTCCCACGTACAATACTTCTTATTTCTCTACATTTTGTGAATTTTTCTTTCATAGGATGGAGTTTCAGCATGGGCTCTGCCTACCAGTTCCACAGCTGGCGAGTATTTGTGATCGTCTGTGCATTGCCCTGTGTGTCTTCTGTGGTAGCCCTCACCTTTATGCCAGAAAGCCCACGGTTCCTGCTAGAGGTAAACTTTTCCAAATGGTTTTCAGATTCCAGCCAAAATTACTTCTGTGTTAACCTCTATATTACAGGCATTAAGATTGGTCAGTAACTATAATGAGTACCTTAATCTGTACCTATGTTTTATTTAAATGTTTTGATCAAATGTTTAGGTTGGAAAACACGATGAAGCTTGGATGATACTCAAGCAAATTCATGACACAAACATGCGAGCTCGTGGTCAGCCTGAGAAAGTCTTCACAGTAAGTATTGGTTTTAAAGTTAATCGCTTAGCGCATCAGCAAGCTTGCTGACTGTCAAGGTCTGGAGGGCTTAAGCAATCAATATTAATACGCCGCATAACAAAGCCAATCATTTACACTCTAAATACCTATATATAAGAACATAATTCCTACTGCAGTTGTTATTTATAAAGCAGATGTTAAGATATCAGCCTGTGGCCAGCGTATGAACCCACAGTGTGATCATTTTCTTTGGTGTACCAAGATACTTAATAGCCTTAGTCTGTATTTTATTTATTAAGTTTACTTCACCCTTAATAATAACAGTAGGCATATAGAAGTCCAAATGGCTATTGTGTCTTTAAAGCTTTTGATTTTTTTTTCATTTTTATCAGTTAAGAAAGTATTTTTTTGAAACTCACTTTCACTCCTGTGAAATAGTAACTTCAGGCATTTAATTTTCTCAAAATATCTTAGAACTCAACTGCATCTTGTTGACTTGCAGATCTAATGGTAAGGCCATATTCAAAGTGTGGATGTCTTGTTTCTATCTGAAGGAGAATTTGGCAATTCAGATGTGGGAGTTTTCTATGGCATCTTCCTTATTTATGAAGAATGCACACAACAATTTTGGCTTCCTGGATACAGTAGGACTAAACAGCAGAAGGCATTGTCTTACTTTGAAATCCAGTCTGCCTTTACAGCTTGTGCTGTGCCATGGGACTGCTGGCACTCTGCTCCCTCTCAGAGACATGTGTGGGATGTTTTTCCTCTTCCAGAGGCTTTCTTCTTATTTTAATGCACATAATTCAATTACAAAATCCTGCTAAAGGTTCTGCATTTGCAGGCAGTCTCGAGGAAGGACCATCTGACCATATAACTTTATTCCACTGAGACTTGCAGTTTATTGCATTGGATGTAGTTTCCGTTGCCTTCATTTATGTTTTTTCCTCAAAGAAGCTCAGGAGCTTCTATATTTAGCCTGAAAGAAGGCTGGTTTGCACACATATCATGTTAAATCCACATTTATTGATACACCAGTGACCTGTCCCTAATCCTATCTAATTTACTATTTTATTTTCTGATTTTGTTTACAAGTTAAGTGATTTGCCTCACACCATACAGCTAGGGTGTAATTTTGCAACTGGTTCTTGCTGATCTGAGCTGCTTTCAGACAGAATATGCCTGCCCCTGGTCACTTTTTGTTTTTCTTCTGCCAGCGTTGATATTCGTTGGCCGACCGTACAGTCAGCCATAGCACAGACCCTGTCTGTGCCATAGCACAACCCCTGCAGTGTTGGTTTAGGCACAAGGAAGAAGACAGAAATGTGCTGGGATAAAAGGTGGGAGGAAGGATCGACCACAGCCTCACATCAGTTTGATGTAATCATAATCACATCCTAAAGCAGCCATGGAGAAGAAAGCAAAGCACATGCTTGTTGTTTCCAGTTCTTGTGATCTGACAAGTCTTTCTCTCTACAGTTGTTAAAATGTGACACTGAACTGTATTGAACTCAGCACTTTATTTATAGCTAATTTTATTAATTGGTCAGCCGTAAATAAGCCATGAATAATGAAAAACCACCACTTTCTCGGGATTTTTGGCAGTTTCTGCCATGAACATTGGGAAAACTCAACTCCAGATATTGAGGAATTGAAGGATTAGAAATTCTGTACTGTATGTCAAGGTTACACATGTAAGTCCCTATTTTTAGCTTGCATTAATGTGATTAGAAAATACATCAATTGGCCAATATCAGCACTTCATTATATAAAACCCAGAAAGCAAAGAACTTAGGCATAATTTGTTTGGAACATCCTTTTAGTCTCTCTTTTTTTATATATAAGTTAATCCTGGATATTGGGATGTTTTGTCCGAGTAATTTATTCACATAACTCTCCTAAACCCTGTTGCTTCATTCATTCTATCACTTACATGTTACTGTTTTCCTCCACTCTGATAGCATGTTTTTTAACACTACAGCTGATGTAACATTTTCTCCATTACTGCTGTAGTTTTAGTGTGCTTTCCTTTTATATGTTTTCCTAATTATATTGATGTCATCTTTTCCTAGAAGCTTTTTCCACAAGTCATGTTTCTTCTTGTTACTCATATTACTGAAGATTTGATCTTCAAACCTTTAGAAGACAGAAGGCATCAGATGATGAAAAGTTTTAGAGTTAGGAAGTCCAAAAAAGGGTTGTATTCTAGTTATTGACTGTAGAGATGGTGGCTTTTAATACTTTTGAAAACCTTTCCTGAGAGCAGTGACACTAACAGAGATGGTAGTAAGTCAATAGTATTTTCTGTTACGTGACTACCCAAGTTAAATATTTAGGTACATTCTTAATTACCTTCCTGGGTCCTTAAAATATGCATTCATTAGATCTGTTGGTTTAAATGTTTAAGTGAAAAAAGAAGAGTCTTTATATTGTTGAAACCAAAATTCTCTCCACTCTTTCATTGCCATGTATTAAATAATCTTTTTTTCTGCAAATGTTTTTCCTTTGCAGCGCGTATTGGTTTTGTAAAGTTTAAAGCATTGCATATTTCTAGCCATTACTTTTCAACAGAAGTTCTATTTTCATTAAAATAGGTATTCTTTATTGTTTTTTCTTTAATTCTTCATATACTGACAGCTGAATTTGCATGGTCCAGATGGACCATTGTGCTGATTCAATAGGACTTTTCTTATGTTAAAGAACCATCAAGGCCAGGGGCTTTTTGTCCCTAGGCACATGCAGTGGTCCTAGGATATATACATATTTCCCCTAACCTCCACTCCTCCAAACCAGTCAGGTGGCCAGGATGGTGAAAAGGCTGCTCCTGAGCCTACAAGAGAGACTCCTGAGCCTCCTGAGCCTACTGGTTTCTACAGCATGATTCAAAAAGCATGCCCTTTCTGCCCGGAGGTGTGGCATGTGAGGATGCCTGTATGTATGAGGTTTTGAATAATCCTGGAGGACTCAACTCAGTCTTTTCTATAACATGTTTCATAAAAGCAGCTTCAGTAAAGCTTAAAATCAATGGAATGATGCAGACAGGATTATTGCTGTTGGGAAAGTTAAGACGTGAAGGGTACAGGGTTTTGATGTAGTCAGGATCTGGCAAGACAGTGAGCTGCAGTATTTCAAAAATGAGTGTTGTTACAGGTAGAACTGGCTATAACAAAAGTGGTCTTTTTGTTCATGTTCACGGGATGAGGCTACTGGTGCATCTTAAACAGCATACATCTGTAAAAGCAGTGGGCCAAAAACTAGAGCTTTACCATCAATACTGCTATTCCTCGATGTCCTGTAATCCACTATGATACATCTGTGGGTGGTGGTGTCCTCATTCTGTTAAGAAGAAACACAAGCTATTGCTAGCTTCAGAAACTGTGGCTAAACACTGAACACACAGTCTCTTGCTCTCTCTCTCCTTATATGTCTCACTCTTTCCCCATTTTATTTCTTTTCTTTCCATTCTCTATTTGTCTTCTTTTTAAATAAAGTGTGAATGAATACACTGCCTTTTGTGATACTGCTATAAATGTGGGACCAGAGTGGAAGCCAAAACCAAAACCATACAATGGTACAAGTTTGTCAGGTCCTGTGCCTGGAAAGACCATATAACACATTCTTGTTCTGCTACACGGGAGAGTGCAAGTGAAAATGATCATTGTAGGCAACATCACATTCTCTGTCATTGGTAATTCTGTATTTTTCCCAGTGTCTGTTTATCTCATTTCACTTTAGATGAAGTAAATGATTGCTCCTAACAGCAATAACATGCGTGGTTCCAGATCATTTCACCTAACTTTTTCTCTCTTCATTAAAAAGGATAGTTACAGTCAACATCCAAAAAGAGAGTTCCCTGTCTAACACTACAGGAAATAAGAACAAAGAAAAATGTCATTCAACAATTAATTCTTGACATTTCAAGTATACTTCTGTTTTCATTACTGTATCTTTAATCAATAAAACTTCAACAATGTTGTGATAGCAAGTCAGAAACAACTTGATACGAAACTCTGGACATGGTTAACTGAAGGTTTAAATTATGTTTTATCCTTTGTGGCATTAGCGGTATGTACAGCAACACTTTAGCAGAACCTGACAGTAACAGCTTGTTTCAGTCAGAGCAGATGGATTTCCTGCATGCTTTGAAAGTAGAGCTTTTCCAATGCAGTTGCATCCATAATGAACTTGGGCATTATAGTGTGCTACTATTCCTTTATATTTCTAAAGCATTTCTAGTGTAGACACAGGTTTAATATCTGCTAATCTTTAGTTTATAGGATTTATGAAAACCTTCCAATAGTCCTTGACAGGCATTTAATGATTCAAGAAAATGCAAATGTTTGCTGTTCTGTTTTTATTTCTAGGTTAACAGAATCAAAACTCCAAAGCAGATAGATGAGCTCATAGAAATAGAGAGCGATACAGGAACTTGGTACAGGAGGTGTTTTGTTAGAATTCGCACAGAGCTATATGGTGTAAGTAACAGCATCTCTGCTCATTCTGTAATTACCTTTCTTGTTTTTAATTAGCCTGCAAAAATGGGATGGATTGATTGAGCTCATGCTGGTGATAGCTGCAGTGCTACATTTTCCATGCAACTGGGAGATTCAGGAACCAGTGTAAGGTTTTGGTTTCCTGCCCCAGAAGAGGTGCAGGTGAATCACAGAGGTTCATCCCAGCTTCTGAGGAGGAAAATGCTGCATTGGTCTTCACGCAAGTGATGGCTAATAGTTCCATAGCCATATTGCCAAGCACCACAGTATACTATGTACTGGGAATGCATATCAATCTATATACCTGTGGAAAGAGGTGACATAGGACGAGATGAAAAATTATCATCAGGAACTTGAGGAGGCCTCATTACTTACAAATGGTGAAGTTATGAATAAACTGTATAAATGAATGTCAATAAAACTTTTATAAGGCCTTGTATCTGCATGTAGTTTTAGGCATGTCAAGTATTTTACCAGAAAACTACATTAGCGCTGTTTCAGAGAGTTTTATACAAGCTCGCTGGGCCTTTGCTCTGTATCTTTTTTCCTTTTTTGCAAAACCAAAATCATGCAGTATCTTTGAACCTTGTAAAGAAAATTGAGAAAAGTCTCATTAATTAAAAATTTTTAAAAGTCAAAAATAGCTTTTCACAGCTGTTAAAAATCTGGCATCTTAAAGCTCTCCACAGCTATAATGAAGTGCAGGAAACCAAGGTTTGTCACAAAATTGCTTTGCTTGGAAAAATGGCATTTTCCCTATGAACAAAAAAATAATCGAGAAAGTGTCTACTTTTTAAGTGATTTGTCCAAAATTGGTGTAGTTGAAGAC
>VXBH01009540.1:41045-69793 GCA_013400035.1 Rynchops niger
TTTTCTATAATTTAACAAAATTATTCAAAACACAATTTAAAATAAATGTTTTTCCTAATGATTTACAGATTTGGCTGACATTTATGAGATGCTTCAACTACCCGGTGAAGGATAACACGATCAAACTTACAGCTGTGTGGTTCACCCTGTCTTTTGGGTAAGAGTGGTTGACATCTTAAATGATTTTTGCTAGGCTTGACAGACAGAAGAATCATCTGCATGAAAATTTCTGTCACTATAATTATCCTTTTTATTTGGAAAGGTTTTATTCAATATATTTCCACAAAATGTTACATTTATCAGTTAGTCTGTTCTTGGTTGCAAGCCTGAATCATCAAGAATATCTGCTTCTGAAAACTGGCATCTTCTGGTGTCAGCATCTTTCAATATTTTTATTTTATGGAGGATTTTGTTATGATGGAGCAACTGCTCCATCACATAACCAGCCGAGGGAGCTGCTCATCCTCACCTTGCACAGATTTCCGGACAAGTGAGACTGGCAACTGAGCTGTTTCTGTTTTTCACAGCTACTACGGCTTATCTGTCTGGTTTCCCGATGTCATTAAACATCTGCAGTCAGACGAGTATGCATCCCGAGTGAAACATTTCCGCAATGAGGAGGTTTCCCATTTCGTCTTCAACTTCACACTGGAAAATCAGATTCACAGCAATGGAGAATACATCAATGACAGGTTTAGAGATTTCCTAATATCCTGACTCACCTGGAATAAACAAATGCATGTTTTAAAGCATGTCCTAATAATCTAAGTTTTTTCTCCATTGGTTAATGATAGATGCATTTGTTTCATTTTAATGGGAATTTATTTCTATTCCTCATTTCTTATAAGTCATGTAGCGTGGGGAGAAGTGGACCTGTACATGCCCTGGTAGTTCCTTTGTGAGGATCCCTCATGCAAACCCAGCTTCCTTGTCATCCTGAAAATCAGACCGAAAAGCCTAAGTTAACGATACTTCCTTTCACAGTGGGATTCAAAGGTTTTCAGAACCAACACATGCTGCATATTGCAGGGGGCTGGGGAAGGACATACTTTCATCTCTTTTGCTGTTTTTTTTCCTATCGATGAAAGACGCTCCTGTGAAAATGATGAACACTGAGAGTTTAGGATCTAATCACAGAAAAATAAAAGCTAAATGTTACTCTAAGTCAATAAAAAGTATGAACAGCTCTGAAATGTGAAACAACAAGTTGGCAATGCCTTTTGTGTTTTTTAACTGAATCCAAATATATTAAGGCTCTATCTGGACTTTACAGATAACTAGATAACTTAGCGGAAAATTAAACACATCTGTTTTAGGTATCTGCTTTCTCTTAAGAAATATATAGGACAACCATGTGAATGGTCTCCTGGAAGTCATGGTGCTAAGTAATTAATATTTCCATAGCAAAATCTGTATCTAAGTGAATAAAAGTAATGGTTTTGGTAATATGGGGCTTTTAAAATTATAAGAACTTGAGTTTTGACACAGTTAAATGTTTACGCATTGCAGACAAAAAATAGCAGTTATCTCATTTTTAAACTAGCCATAGCTAGTTTAAAGAACTATTTACTGTCAGTAACTGACAGCACTCTGTCAATCAAGATCTTACCAATTTGAACTGAAAATTCTTGTAAAACACAAAATCTAACATTAATCTACACTAAAACACTAATATACTCTTTCAGATGTGCAAATTTCATAGGCCTCTGGCAGTTACTTGAGATTCACAAAACATTTTCTACAGAAGTATGAACTCATTGATATTTTTCCTTCACAAACGTTTCAATGCTCCACTTACCCTCAATCTCAGTGTTTCCTTCATATTCTGTTTTAACGAAAAGATCCATAAACACTTGACCTTTTACTTAATTACATTTCTGTTGCGTTTTAATTCAAATCATTGCAACACCAATTTTAATACAGTCACAACATGGTTCCTGTCCAAAGATAAAAAGTGCATCAGAAGAATGTATGACACGTAGTCTGTCATTTCTGTTCCAACTGACTAATCTAATTGCTAAATTTTCTTTGTTCTCCTCTGGAATTCGGCTACATTTTAAAATCGAAAGTGCTATATGAAAAATGATAATGCGTTGACACTGAATGCCAGCCTGATTTTAATCAGAGTCTGTCACAAATGAGAAATGATATAGTAACTAAAACTAATGGGCTGAAAACACCATTCTTCTGACCAATACACAAACAGAATTAATTAGCTAGTAAGTCTTATCCTGTGACAAAAACAATTAGCTTTTGCTTTCCTTTCTCATAAAGATCTGATTCCAACAACTTTATTGGCATGAGAGTTTAATTTCTACTGTTTCATAAGCGGAATATTTTGTGTGTGCCGACTCCTACTATCAGGCTTCTCATGAAAGAAATACTTAGCTAGTCACACCAGGTTTAATTAGAGCAGAGCCAGATCTGTGTTCAGAAGGCTTTGCCATTTTAACAATTCTTACTGCCATATAACAATTAAAGCACTGCTTTTCAAACTGTTACCAGTTCGGGTGAAGTCTGCCAACAAAACTGCCCTGTTTTAGTTGTAGCTTTTTACACGTGTTCATGGGAAATAAAAGACATCATAAAAATGATGATGTATTTGTACATCTGTCACTTTTTTGTTAGCATAATGATGTTGTTTGGTAGAATTATACTAAAAAAGGTTTACAGCATTGGTTTAGTCTAGTAACATTGAGGTAGAAGGTTACTGCTAGTAATACACTTTGTTATTGACTTTTTCTGTGAATGACATGATTGACAGTCATCATCAAAGACCTGGGAGTTAAAAGAGAGTCAGTACGAAGGAGAATGTTCAGAAATAAGAAAAGCTACTGGCAAGTTGTTTATACCTGCTTTATGTGCACAGTAGTTGCAATTGCATCCACAGACACAGGAGTAACAAACATATACTTCCAGTTAGATATCTAGCTGTATAACTAGCAGCGTAATTGTTGCGTTCATGTTAAACCACTTTGCAAAACTATTTTTAACACTTGGACCAGTATGTTTTGCATTTGAGCCTGACACGGTGCCCAGTGTGTTCATCTAGAGAAATGAAGGTTCTTAAAAAACTATTTCTTTCCAGCTTGTTGTTATTAGCAGGTGTTTGTTTGTTTCAAGAGACTGAGTTTCTGGAGCATAATGTCCCATTTTCCAATCATTTTGTCAAATTAGAAGTAATAGTGATTTTACAAGACTATTGAAACTGTATTACCTGTTGTGGCTGGTAGCTATGTGAAGCTATTTGTCTTACTAATCCTTTTTCTGAATAATAGTATTCTAGAATCAACTAATCATTCATTATGTCTCCAGAATGCCTTCAAGGAATCATTGTTACTGGAGTTGAGATCTTTTTAGACCTGTATAGCTGCATCAGCTTGACCTGTTGCTCTTTCTAGCCTATGAAGGCAGACTGACAGAAATTATTTATATTGTGCAGGTTTATTATGATGAAGTTTAAATCAGTAACCTTTGAAGATTCACTTTTTAAGAACTGTGTGTTTGAAGACATTACTTCACTGAACACATACTTCAGGAACTGTACCTTCGTGAATACCACCTTCTACAACACAGGTATTGCAAGAAAAAGCCCTGAACATCCATTATTCAGCTGCATGTTCTCATCCTCTATTTATAATTTCTGGATTTCTAATAAGGCATACAAGAACTCCTCTTGTCGGGAATAAAAAGCTATAAAAAGCAACAGGCCTCTGTGATGTTATAATATAAAAGTGAAAGGATCACACCCACACTAGAGATATAACAGGCCTAATATTGTCTCAGATAATAATCTTCTCTTTTATTTTAATAATCTCTAAAGAGATTGGGTCTGGAGAGGAGACAACATATTTACTGTTTTACTGGTAGCTTTAGTGTATTTTTATTTAGTCTAAATGGGACTGGTGAAATGCTTTGTTCATGGTGCTTGCTGTGGCATGGGAATCTGAGCTCAGGATTCAAACTACCTAATCTATAATCATTCCCACTCTCCTAAGAATTGTAACAAAAATAGGAATGCATATTTTCATATGTTTAAGAAGAGGTCTCTTTTTTTTTTCCAGTTTAATAAAATATAACTGAAAGTAGAACATGGCCGACTAAGCTTGTTGGAAAGATGGGGCGCTTCCTACCACTTTCCTGTAACTCCAGCAGTCAGAATACTAATAGAGTTAGGTTTCAGAGCAAGCAACGCTCAGCTTTCTTTGTGTGGAAGGAAGGTATTCTTGATTCAGGGTTATAAAGCTGACAGGAGGAACAGAAAGAAAGTGTAAGTACAGGGAGAGATCTCTTTAATGATCTTGGAAGAAGAATGCCCTGAACAGGTTGAGTGTAGCAACTTATCCACATTCAAGCTGAAGATCACAAGACCTTGTCAGAAATGAAAATTAATTTAATCTGAATTCTGTAGGAATTTTTCACTTTAAAGGAAGTCAAACCAAACCGAGCATGATCACCAGTCTCATCGGAAAATGTCTGGTATGCAAATAGAACATCTGATACCAAGCAAGACCTAGTGATAGAAACTTGCAGATACCCAGTGCTTTTTATGCAAGGCCAGCTGGTGCTGAAAGGCCTTAACCAAATACAGTCCAAGCAGAGCTGATATACAGTACTGTAACTTGCCTAATTCCAGGCCTTAGTCGCTCTTTTTCATGAGCTTTGCATATTTTTCTATTAAGATAAAAAGGTATCAAAATTAACAGCAATAACTAGTCACATTTTACAAAGCAGTGAAAGCTCCAAGTTATTAAAGTTGCCTAAACTTGGAATGTTTTTAATCAAAAGCTGCACATGGAATCAGCTGTTAGCTGAAAAGTTTCTTTTTCTTCTTTCCACAGATCTCGAGCAATATAAATTTGTTGACAGTGAATTGATAAATTGCACATTTTTCCACATCAGGACAGGATGCCAGATTTCTTTCGATGATGACTACAGTGCCTACTGGATTTACTTTGTTAATTTCCTGGGAACTTTGGCAGTGTTGCCAGGGAATATTGTGTCCGCTCTTCTGATGGATAGAATTGGACGGTTAACAATGCTAGGTAGGGTCTTCACTTTGAAACATGGACCAACACAAAAACCTAAAGCTCTCCTGATGAAGTAGCATGTTTGCTTTTTAAAGAATTTGGTTCAGAGATACCAAAACATGCCTTCTGCAGATACTTCTTTTATGCAGCATCCTAAGTGTTGTTTTAAAAAGCCCCCGATTTAGAAACCCTAAGAACAAAGGGTTCTGTAACCAGTTTGTCATTGCTCTTCCATTCTGATATTACAAGATCTCTATTTAGGCATTTGGGATGAGATTTTGGAGGGTGCTGACCATTGGCTCGTCTTTGCTTCAGCTGAAAGGAAAGCGAGATGTCCTCAGCTAGTGGAGCAGCTCCTCAGAAGAGTCATCAGTCCTTTGCCTGTTACCTGTTTTGCAAACTGGCATAGTTGAAAGAGATCTCCTGTGGCTTACCTGCAATGACAAATCTGTTTTCAATTTACTTATATAACTCCGTGGTAGTTCATTGTATTAATTTTCTAGGAGAATGTATCTGTATAAATGTAATTCCCACAGTGTTTTTATCGCAACAATATATGAATGAGCATCATGTAAGTGCAGAAGATGATGAACAAGGAAGAACGGGGGTAGTTTTGCTCAGGCAGCTTGCTTTGGGAGTTCAGAGGGGGTTCCAGCTTAATACTTATGATATATCCTAATATTTGAGGAGTTATGGGGTTTTTTTCTATGAGAGCCTTAAAACATTTGTCTGCCTGATTGGTCTAACCAGCAGAGGAGGTCTCTTTAGTTTTTAACACAAATATATGGGTCGATGATTTAGTTACACTGTGTGTATAGAAACATTAGACAGAACAAACAAAGGTCATTGTTTAAATACAGCTCGACTTCATGTTCATTTCTCCCATCTCGTATTTAGGTGGTTCCATGGTTCTCTCTGGCATCAGCTGTTTTTTCCTGTGGTTTGGGACCAGTGAATCTATGATGATAGGTATGCTGTGCCTCTACAATGGCCTCACCATCTCGGCATGGAACTCTCTAGACGTCATTACTGTGGAGCTGTACCCTACAGACAGAAGGTATGTGCAGAGACACCTCCCCTAACCTCATTGACACTACCTCTGTGTACCAGCAGAAATGGTAAATAGAAAAGGTTACGTATGAGCTTTACAGAGGTAGGGATATTTTGAGTGGGCTGAATGAATAGTTAGTCTTATGAATAGTGAGGGGACAAAAGAGATTTTTTTGAGCTATTTGGTATGCATTTTGCATCAAATATCACCTAGTCAGGAAAATACCACAAATGTGGTTTCATATGAAAAAAGAAGGTCTAACTGCTACTCTCATTTAAAACACAGCTAATGAGTAATATTTTTGAAAACAGTAATGGAATATTTCAGGTTTCCCCTAGTGCAACTGGCTATGAAGGTCATAGTTGGTCCAAAACAGCAGTATAGCTGCGTTTGTCTTTTGGCTGTGAAATGGTGGGGACGATAATAAAAATCACTGTCTGGAGCTGAACATCATCTTCTGGGAGAGACTGTGGGCTTGAACCATGCTGAGCTCTTAATCAGTCTCCTACAAATTTGCATGCAGGGTCACTAGGAGTGTACATGCTCAACATTAAGTGAATACAAAAATGGCTCGGGCATTGCTTCTGACTCTTCAGGGCTCTTGCAAGAAAGCTCAGGACAATCTTCATGTCCTGCAAGCATTCCTGCTAGATGGCATAGGGTGGGTTTTTTTCCTATACCAGGTACTTTTTAATGCTGATCTTATGTCATTTAATGCACAGAAAGAACAGTTGAGTCATATGCTGTTGTATGTCGAGTGTAAATATGTAAAAGCCACATTTTCTTGAATAGATTGGGATATTTCTTCCCCCTCTCCTCCTTAAATAAATTTTATCTAAAATTGCCCAGATTCCTGCCAAGGGACAGTGTGTTCTTTCTTCTGTCACAGTGCTTTTCATTATGTCATTCACTAGAAGTTTCAAATATGCTGAAACACATTTCCAGTTTAAAAATGTATGATGCCTTGCTGGCAAGTTGAAGTTTCTGGGCAGAGGTGCAGTTGGCTTTAGTATTGTCCATCAGGAGAGGAAGACTGTAGGCTGGCTTCTCTGTTTTCTTTTCATTGGCCTTTTAAAAATATATGCTTCTTCACACAAGAAATTGGTGTCCGTTGCTGTGCTTGTATTGAATAACCATCCTAGGCCACTTATGAATCCAAAGCACTAAGCTTTAATATTAAGCGCTACTGGTTTTATTACACCTCAGGAAATTGCTCTTCTGGCAAGATTTATTCCATCATCCAAAATATCCTTTAGAAATGGCTATGTTTTTGGCATTCCTGAATGTAGCAGCCACAAATATTTTCTTAAAATGAAGTAAAGAAAAATAATTGGAAAAGCCATTGATGTTAATGGAAGCAAAAGTAATCATCATTATTAGGAATGATAGGAATGATAAAAAGAATGTAACTGATACCTATTCTAGGGCATCTGTAGTTGTAGCTAATAGTTGTTTTTAATAGTTTCTGATAACTTAGGGATTCTAGCAAATTCTTCCCCATTTTTCTTTTCTAAAAAGCTTATGTGTGCAATAATAGCTGTCTGNAGGAACAACTCCACCTCAGAAATTTACTTGCAGCTGAGTTTTTGGGGATCTTTGCAACAAGTCACACAGAAAACTTGTCACTTCGTATTATTGATATTAAAAGCCTACCAGGAAAGACACTGCTGATATATACTATAGATGACTTTTTTTTTTCAAAAGTTTCAAAAATGGTGGAACCATCACTGCCAGTTTTTGCCATCTGGGTTATAAGGAAACAAGGAATTCTAGAAGTTACTTCCTATGCATGTTTTTTTTAGACTGGAGCAAAGTTTCTTTGTGTTTCACAGAACTAATTGAAAATTTAATACCAGTGGGGACTCAAATAACTTGATTCCCAGAATTTTTCTCTGATTTTTCAGAGCTGGTCTCTGACCAGCTACAGTTCAACAGCCACCATTGCCTGCCACTGATGGTCCTGTCTTTCCTTCTAAGACTCCTCTGTTCTCCATAGCCAGGCGTGACTTGCCTGGAATTTCCAGCTTCTGCAAGTAGCTGTATGGCTGAACAGCCTTTCCAAGCGTATATGGTACACAAAGCTGCCTGANCTTTTAAAAATATATGCTTCTTCACACAAGAAATTGGTGTCCGTTGCTGTGCTTGTATTGAATAACCATCCTAGGCCACTTATGAATCCAAAGCACTAAGCTTTAATATTAAGCGCTACTGGTTTTATTACACCTCAGGAAATTGCTCTTCTGGCAAGATTTATTCCATCATCCAAAATATCCTTTAGAAATGGCTATGTTTTTGGCATTCCTGAATGTAGCAGCCACAAATATTTTCTTAAAATGAAGTAAAGAAAAATAATTGGAAAAGCCATTGATGTTAATGGAAGCAAAAGTAATCATCATTATTAGGAATGATAGGAATGATAAAAAGAATGTAACTGATACCTATTCTAGGGCATCTGTAGTTGTAGCTAATAGTTGTTTTTAATAGTTTCTGATAACTTAGGGATTCTAGCAAATTCTTCCCCATTTTTCTTTTCTAAAAAGCTTATGTGTGCAATAATAGCTGTCTGGAACAANTTGTTGTTGCATATGAGGTCCTTCATACTTGAGATGATGCCCTCTTTCACTTCAAAGCTGCATCCAGACTGAATCTGGTCCTCAAACTGGCTTCCAGTTTCCCCTCAAAAGGCAATCCAGGCACAATAACTTTGTTCACTCTGTCACTCTTTTACTGTTCCAGTACGTAGTTTTCTTGCTCCTGATCAGTGAAATGACCACAAACCAGCAGCAAAGCGCAGCTCCGGGTTGAGCTGGAAGAAAAGTGTGTGGAAGGAGGCCAGTTCACACTACCATGCACAAGAGACCAGGATGGGCAGCCCCTCCTTTTCCTCCTCCACAATGCTTCTTGGAGACCAGCCAGTTGCCAAACTGCTGGGGTTTTGCCAGTGTCATGCAGTGTAATACAAAAGGTGTTTCATAAATTGTACTCCAGGTTATGTAGGGATCATACTGGCTTTTTGCCAGGTAGGGGCATGGTGAGTAATTTGGAAATGTGCGATGTGTATGGTACACAGCACACATTTCAGTTTCCTTATCATCAGCCGCACACAGGGCAGAGTTTAGGTTGCTTCAGAATCTTAACAGATTTGGCTTCTGTATGCATTCACATTCATCTACATATTTACATTTTAATTTACTAATGCCTGAATTTGAGGTAATTATGTAGTTTGCCCTATATTTTTGACGAGTACTTTCAAATTTTATGACATTTTAGCATAGATTTTGCTTGAATGTTCTTTATAAAATCTCAGTTGATTTGCACAGCTGCTAAAATAAGAGATATTGGAGACTCTATAGATTTCAAATGGATCTCTGTTAGAGGACAAAGTTGTGTTAAAGGGTGAAGATGTGTTACGAATTCTAGTCAAAGGTTTCTGTCTTCCAGATGATACACATGGTGGTAATGAATAATCATTTGATAATATTTTTTTTAACTTTTCAGTACACAAATTTTAAAGGACAGTCATGATCACTAGCTATAAACTAGATGATTTCCAATAAGCAAGTAAATTAACCCAGCTCCACAATGTAAAGAACTTGTATTAACTCATATTTTGTGTCACCTTTTCTTTTGTCTTTTCCCTTATCTTCTTAATGGCCTGTGCTGTTCTGCACTAGTCAGCAGGTTCTGAAAAGTCTTTGGTTGATCGTGACCCTCTTAAAGGCCAAACCAAACTATTCCATAGCCCTGGAAGCTCTGCTCCGAAGGAGAGTTATTACATGTCTTGCAAACATTTTGGGTGCTCCTAGAATGTTTTCCTACTCTTTAATGAACTTTCCATATTTTCCGAACACTACTTTGAAAGGAGGTGATGTAGGAATTGAGGCACAGAGGAAAAACAAATTGTTAAAAATTACTTTAGGTGCTCGATTTGACATGTGTGGTAGTACCAACAGTCCCAGTCACTGCATGTTTTAGAAGAGGGAATGGGCTGAAAGTGTAACTTCCACTGCAGCTGTAAGTACTCAGCACTTCAGCAATACAAGCCTGAAGGTGCTAAGCTGAGCACCCAGAAAATGTGAAGTCCATACTTAATGACTATTTAGTTAGCTTTAAGTGACTTGCTTGCATCATATACAAAATCTGCAGCAGGGCAGGGATTCTATCCTTTCTCCTGACACCTTAACCACAAGACTGCTTTCTCATCTTGCAGTCCCTAGCCTTATTCACAGTGCACCTTCCAACTTCAGCAGAAGATGGGGGAAACCAGGTTTTCTTCACTACCTTTATGTTTTAACCTCAAGCTCTCTTTGTTCTGTGCATTGGCAGAGTGATGCGGAAAAAAAATATTGTGTGATGAGGTAATTATGGCCTGCGTTGTAACGTGTGTGCCCAAGGGTCTTGGAATAACATTGCACAGTTTCCTAGCTCTGCCTGTAATATAAATATGAATGGAAGAGAATTAAAATTCTCTGAAGAAGTAACATTTAGGATATTTTTATGACTTGAAAATGCATTCTTTACTTGCACATAAATGATACATATCTTCTTATGAACTAACTTGGGAAGCAACAGATTTATAAGCCAAGACTCTTGTCGAGGAGTGGATACAACAAATAACCCAAACCTAAACAGAAAGTGGAACAGAAATAGGTCATCTCCCACAGAGTAAATCAAGGTCAGATTGCATCAGATAACCAACAATTCATCAGTTTTGCTACAGCTGCCAGGCATTGGGGTTTGAATCTTGGCCAGGAATATTTAGAATTCAAGGTGTGCTATAAAATTAAGTCATCCTGGTTTGCCTTTTTTTAATACCTCTGAAATAAGTTCATAAGGGTTTGGTCATAATTAAGAAGTAAGTCGCCTATCTTCAGTTCATTATATTTATCTTTTTTTTCTTTTGCTTTAGCCCTGAGAAGCTGTCCCCGGAGTAATAAACGTTATTCACAGGTTGTCTTAAGTCCAACTTCATATTGTTGTGGCTGTCAGAAGAGAAGTTTTCTATTGTTTTGAGTCATAACAGCAGTCATCATCTTATGGTAGACTTCCTGACAGCTATTTTCTACTGCCATCCTGTGGATGTGGTTCAACTGCATTTTGCTGAAATTTCACGTTAATGTTTTTAAGGCATGACAGGCTGAACCTATGCAATGCCTTGGGCAGTAGTCCAAGGCAGGAAGGCAAATTCCACAGTTTTACTTTCACACTGAATGCTGTAATTGGACAGGATATGATATGTATCTTGGTACAAATTTTTTAAAAGATCTTAAAATGTCTGGACATTAGAAAATTGTCCACAGCACATTCAGAAACTTGGTTTTAATAGCCTTTGCATATTATCAACACCCACAGAAGTGATACTTAGAGTTTTTTGTAGCTTGCTGGATAGGCTCAGCACTAGCTCTGGCAAGAATATAATCAAATATCTGTGCTACACATTCAGTAGCACTCCAGTGCAGGAAAATGAAGTTTTTAGGTGCTATCCACTGACTATCAGCAGTGGAAAAGTGGGCCTGAAGTATTTTATGTAGGAATACAGGCACCTGCTCTAAGAAGGAGCATATGTAGCAACCAGGAAACAAGCTCTTTTAATCTGAAGTCTTGGATAATCTCTCTATTTTTAACTATTTGGACTCATGCCATTTTTATGTGGGGCTTGGGTGAAAGGAAGCTAAGCATTTTTCTTTGTCACAGCTTTCCTAGCAACAGAAGTAAAATACATTGGGGAAAATTCTTTTTCCCTAATATCCAGCTTTCTTTCAGACCTGACACTTTTATAGTCAGTACTAAAATCTGTACCTTTTTTTTTTAAGGCAGTCCCAAATTGATTCACCAGCATTATCTTAACTGATGTGCCTGAAGGATTTAATGACATTCTCTACCTGGACAGGGGATTCTTGCTACTGCACTCCCTTGACCAGTAATAAGGATTGCTCATGAAGTCAAAAAAAAACCATTTTTGTGGCAGCACTTTGCCCAGTAACTGATCAACATAACAGAAGTTGTTGTATATAGTAATGACCTTATGCCTTTGGATTTTTTCACTTAATTCATTCATGATGCTGAGATGACACATCACATATCTTTGATCATTTGCAGACTTTCTGTACACTCTAGAACTTTCCTGAAACTCTGCAGCAGAGACTGTACTAGTGCTGCAAGACAAGATTATGATTTTGTATGTATGTTAATTGCAGAATATTTATTGCATGGCTATTTTTACTCCCCTGTATTCAGTAGAGTTAATTATGAAGGCATGAATTAATATAGATTTTAGATTATTTGAATCACAAACACTATTCTAAGAAAAATGTTTAAAAACCAACAAGTCTGAATTTGCTCTCTCGAGATCTCAACAGTTTGCTTAATGACTTTGTTCTGACTATTAGTAAAGAACAAATTCACATTCAAGCACAATAGTAAAGTTGAAGGATATGAAGGCAGAAGTTCGAACAGTGACAATGCTTTTCAGGTATAGGTTGCAACAACATTTTACTTAAGCCTGTAAAAATCTTTTTGTTCCTGCCAATGATGTGCATATTTTAGGCAAAAGGACATGCCTGAAAACTGCTTAAGGGTCAAAAGATTGAACTTCTGCTGCGTTGTTAATTTTGTATGATAAGGACAGCCAAGGGCAATAAAAATGGGCTGACTTTGTCTTACTCTTTTTTGTTTATGATTTGATAACATTAATGGGATTAGACTAATAATAACCCTTTACAGTTGGAAAAATTTAATAAGTCCATTATACAAAGCAGAACTGTTTTTTCAGTGCCAACAAATGACATTAATTTTGCTCAGATATAAGAGATATTGTATTACAAAATTACTTTAAACCTTAATAACGTAATCTTGGGTATATAATTTATAAGAGATCTAAATCACAGTGGCAGACATGAATGTACTATCTGTAGAGCCCAGCATATGAAAAAAAAAATGGTCCAAATTGCTCAGAAAATTATAATCAGACCCCTGTTATAACTAGTTGATGTAAGCAAATTGCATCTGTGAAACAGCTTACCTTTATAAAACAGCATAAAATGACACTGAATATAAGTAAAGCATCCCCATATGTTTTGTGCTATTGTCTTTCCAAAGATTTCCTGCCTGTATCTGTCCAAATTTGTGTTAGCTAGATCTGTGTATTCTTTGGGGAGTTCTGGTATCTCTCTGAATACACTGAAGCTGTTGATGACTAAATGTCTATTTTTCACATGTGAACAGGTTTTTTCCTGTTGCTGTTATTTGAGGGCAAGTTTGATTTTACATCAGTACCTGGCAGCTGCAGAAATTGTATTTACATGTGCAGATACTGATCACAACCAGTCACCACATAATTTTAGAAATGCTTTCTGTCCATAAACGAGGCCAAAATTAGAACAGTTCTGACTCTTTTCCTCTCCTTCTTCCCCTGACTTCTTCAAAATAGCTGCAGCCTGTTATAATCCTATCACATAAACTCTGTTTTCCAGGTTGGCTGTGCTGTCTCTAACCTCTTCCTACCTGTTTGTGATAAAATCTGTTTTACCACAGTCTTTCCTCTTCATGCTCCTCCTTACTGTCTGCACTCTCGTTCACCCTAGAAGATGGGTCAGTCTGGAGCTCCTTCCCTCAGGATCTTCTCCCCATTCTGGTCAGCTTCCTCCAGATATTCTTCTGATGCTCCCCTTTATCTGCCCATGTAGTACAGGTGTTTCTGTGGTAGAGATTTGATCATCTTCTCATAGGCTTTGAAAGATGCAGGGTGGCTGTTTGCTGCTTCCTTCAGTACATCTCCCACTCCTTCTTTGGACTGATTCCTCCAAAAGTTGTCCTTAAAAGGGGCAAGTTTTAACTTTCTCATTTCTCTTCTGAGGAAGGCATTTTCAAGGAGCTGCTGCAAACATTTCTCTCTCAGAAAACTTCACAAGCAACACTTGCAAAATTTCCTTACCTGCTCTCAGCATTGTGCTCTCAGGCAACCCTCACTCGTCTGTACTGTCGGACAGCAGAGCACATCACTTTGTAGATGATCATTTCCAGGGTGTGCATGTTTAGCTTTTCTTGGCAATAAGTATTATGTAAAAGTACTGCAGCTTTAATCAAATTTACCAAAAAAAAAAAAAAAAAAAAAANNNAAAAAACCAACAACAACAAAAAAAAACCAAGTAAGGACTTTGAACATAGAGACAGCATATCTGAGTCTTCTGCTTGTTTTTTTCACAGTGTTTCTAGTAAGTTTTTGCTCTGCCATCAGAATGACCCGTCCCTCCTTCCTTAGGTACTGCTGATACTTATTGTCATGCAATAGCTGGATGGGTGCCGCGTTTTGCCGAAAGAGGAACTATCGTTACTTCAGGCAAAATAACTACTTTGCTAAATCCCAGGTATTTTAAAGAGACTGAAACACTGCTGTCAACTGCAGGAGACATATAGCCAAATAATAAATTTATTATGATTATAAACACCCACCAAAAGAGACTAACTTGTGTCTTCTAGGGTCAGAAAAGGCATGTGATACACAGACATAACACTGGAACAGGAAATATCAACTCTTCTGATTTTACTTCCATAATATTTTAGGCAAAGAGGTTTGACTTTGGTCTGCAACCACAGACAAACAAATATTTAACAGAAAAAAAAAAGTCTTTTTGAAACTATATTAACTAGTCTGTTCCATGTCTTAATTCTGTTCTGCAAATATCCTTTTAACTGATTTTAGAATTTGACAGTCAAAGTACCATTACTTCAAGTTAGCACATTTCTGAATCTTGTTCAGATTCTGGAGCTGACGCTGTGGGTTAACAAGAGTTCTGCTTCTTAGAGCAAACTAGACTGATTTAGAAATATACTAGAGGGATCTAGACCTACCTTCAGCACTCTGCTGGTGCAGGTCCTCAAATATACCAGGACTAGTATAATTCTGAAGCACAGCATGTCAGATAGTCAGGGCATGGAAAGTGATGAAACCCCCTGTGTCCTGGCCAATTATATTATACAGAAGCTTTTACATCTCCCCCAGTATAAGACTTGGATGTAGGAAACCAAAGGGCTGGACAGGACAACACTATTGAAACCCAGTGGCCAGATTTGCAGAAGAGCAGAAGAGATGAACTAGTGACAACTCCGGGCTGTGGCCATGCCCATCGTTGCTTGAGGGAGAGGATCTCTTCTCCCTTGATACCATGGTTTGCTGTTATCAAAATAAAAAAATAGTTCTGTGAAGAACATTGAGGGTTTATATCCTTGCTCTCGGTGGGGATCAAGTCTGCTTACTTCATGTTGATTCTCTGGGCTGCTCCTTAGGAGCTCCAGTAGAAGTTTCTCAAAATCACTTCCCTAGGAATTCAGGCTGTATCTGAGCATAAGTCTTCTTCCTTTCCTTCACATACAGCACTGTAGAATAACTAGGGCTCTTATTAGTCACTCAGACCATTAGAATTTCTGTTAATCTCTGCTGTTTAGACTGGAGGCTTTTTCCTTCTAATGGCAGTATTTCATATTAACAAGAAAGAAACATTTTGTTCTGAAAAGAAGTTTCTGTCCTCCTGATTCTTGTTATTTTATTCCGGTGAGCACAGCGTGAGCTGAGAACAGTCCTTCTCTCTTTCACTTCTAACAGATCTGAGAAATGTTAGAAATTCTACCGTCTTACAGATATTTTTGTTAAGACACTTTTGGAAGGACCAGGTTATTCTTGCAACTATGAATCATACAGTCATGTCAAAACACAATTTATTAAAATGGTCACAGTTTGCATAGTACATCTATACATGGCTTACCAGGCATCTAAGATATTTAATCTAGACTACTAAAATGACAGCACTGCAATGCAAAAGCCCCTCTGAGATGCCCGAGTCATACTTTCTATTGGCAATTATTTCCTTTCCCTTATTTCCAAAGTTTCTCAGATATCTTTTCTGCACCAAGCAGGGATTTTTTTATGCCCTATTCTCTTTAGCCCTGAGGCAAACATTCATTATTATTGGAGGTCTCATTTGGCTTTTGAGAAAGCACTGATTGGACACCTGTAAGAAATCCATTTCTATTCAGTACCCCAAGATGATTATCCTTTGATTCTGGTGACTTCTTTCTCATATTACCAAGTAGCTCTCAAAAGTTTTCCCACCTCCCATCTCCCAGTCCAGCATTTTAAGTGTTACTGAATTTCCACTTTCAACTCCTTTATTCCACTGCAGAGGTGTAAAGTTACGTATTCAGTCATTCATTTCACATTTTGGTCCCTGAGGCAGCAGAATGAATTTGCCTCAATAAAGTGCTGTAGCAGCTGACTTTGATTTCGTAGCACAGAATCTTTGTTGGCATAAATTCTGCTTAAGATATTGGGGTTATTCTGATTTATTCCCACCGAGGATTTGTCTCAAAGACTTTACTCTTTCACCCATTTTTTAACTTACTTCTGTTTTCTCTTCTAGGGCAACAGGCTTCGGCTTTTTGAATGCACTATGCAAAGCAGCAGCTGTACTTGGAAACTTAATATTCGGTTCCCTTGTTGGTATCACCAAAGCAATCCCTATCCTCCTTGCTTCTACTGTTCTAGTATGTGGAGGTCTGGTAGGGCTTCAGCTTCCTGGCACAAGAACCCAGTTGTTGATGTAACTGGAAAAAGCCATTTACTGTGTATTTCCTTTTTCGTACAAATGTCAGCTCTCCTGACTGATGGTGCAAAGGCTTCAGATTCTCAACGCTTTATTAGAGTGTTTAGATGTCAAACATCAAACTCAAAAGATGCTTTGGAGTGGCAGAGATTTAGAAACCTCTGTATGAAAGTTTTAAATTTCACTTTTGTTTGCTTGCATACATTGCTATTCAAAACCACTTAACTTCAAACGGCAAAGCTACCTCTTAAAACACTTTCAGTGACATGTCCAGGAAGGTAAAAACCATACTGATAATTAGATATCTAAAATGCAAGAAGTCATATTATTTAAAAATATGTGCTAAATTTGGCCGTGGCATTGTGAGCTTCTGTAACAGTACAGACATGCAAGTCAATTACTTAGTAGTCTTGGTGCAGAGAATGTTAGTATTACATATATCAATGCATGCAGCATTAATCAGGAAACCCTACAGACCAAATCAGTATTGAGAATACTGACCTTCTGCGGCTGTGCTTAGGTGGAAAAATCTTGTGGCATTGCCTCTTTCTTGGGAAACCTTTTTTACTTAGCTTCAATATCTAAAGCAAAGATTACCAACTACACCCTGTATTTGCTGAGGAGAAGGGAACGGCTACCACAAGGAGATGAAAAGCCCTTGTGGATAAGTGGCAAAGAGAATAACAAAATAAGCACTTGCGCTCTTTGCTGCTGATCCTCTGGAAAAAAATTGTTTTCTTCTCATTTGTGACATCTGGTATATTTTGCCATTTTAAAACAGTGAATTTGTCACTCTTCCAGGAGTGAATCAATGCAAATATTTATGTTGTTGTAAGTATGAATAAAGGAGGATTCAGGCCAGTGAACTATGTGAAAAGTAAGATGCTTTCAGAAAAGTCTCTTTGGTATTTACATTTCTAACACATTTTTCTGTGTCACAGAACAGTTATAAAAATTTGTGGCTGTAAAATGCCACCTAGTAATTTAGTTTGGTCATAACTTCAATACAAAGTGTAAAGTAATTAAAACATCTCAAATGATTTTTTAAAAAAATAATATCAAAACAAAGAAAAGCAATAATAAAAACACCCTTCATTATTTTCACGGTTTATACACTTCTTTATATAAGCTTTTTCTCAGCTGATATTTAATAGTTCTAGAGATATCTCACCATTTAACACTTTCAAATGTCTCTCTGAAAGGCCGTTAAGAAAGAAGCAAAGCCAAGGCTGGAGGGAGTGGTAATGTCTTTATTAGACAAAGTGCAAGGATAGAGAGTAAATGGTAGTAAATATATTCCTTCTAAGCCATATTCTGTGGACTGTTGTGGATTACCGTAAAGAGTTCCTCAACAGTCCTACTGCTATGAAAAAGGCTATGGGAAGTCCTTAAAATGTTAGCATTAAAAAATAAATAGAAATATATCCATATAATTAGCAGACAAAAGGGGCAGATCCTTTGATGAGAGAAACTGGCATTGCTTTCAGTGGAACTAAGACAATTTGTATCAGCTGATGAACTATCTGCAGTTTCAAGTTTCAAAGAACAAATTTGCTGTAAAATGTGGGGGAAAATTTATCGGTCTTTTTTCTAATTATGTCTGACAACATTTATTAGGTGGTTGAATCATTGCCAAAGAAATTAGCCTTTCAGATAAAGTCATAGTAGGATAGATTGCCTTAGATGGCCATTTTAGTCATATCGAGAGAGTCAGTAAAAGTCCAAATAAGAAGATCAGCCATTACATTTAAAATTCACTGTTTAATTGTCTGATTCTAGAAGCTGCATTTTTCAGTTATTAACAAATGCCGGTGCTACACATTGTAGCACCAAAATGTTAGCACAAGGTGTGGTTTTCTGCTATTAAGGAATTAGAAAAGTGGCTGAATTAAAAAAAGCACGAGTATGGAAAACTAGTGGGCATTTTTTTGATGTTGATAATTTAAATGTGATATAGTAAGAAACAAAGTTTATGAATCGTGTTTATTTTGCAATATAAACAGTCGAGATATTTGAGATTAAACATTTTCTATTTAAATCTGACTTAAACATGTCTTTTAAATTTATAAACTCTGTTAAAACAAAGGAGGAAGAATTTTTTTCACCAAGTTCCAGGTTAAGAACAAAATGCTAGCCTTAATTTTGCATCTGTGGCTTTTTTCCACTAATCATAGCCTTAATATTATTTCAAGGCTGGTTTTTCCAATTAGNAAGGGGCAGATCCTTTGATGAGAGAAACTGGCATTGCTTTCAGTGGAACTAAGACAATTTGTATCAGCTGATGAACTATCTGCAGTTTCAAGTTTCAAAGAACAAATTTGCTGTAAAATGTGGGGGAAAATTTATCGGTCTTTTTTCTAATTATGTCTGACAACATTTATTAGGTGGTTGAATCATTGCCAAAGAAATTAGCCTTTCAGATAAAGTCATAGTAGGATAGATTGCCTTAGATGGCCATTTTAGTCATATCGAGAGAGTCAGTAAAAGTCCAAATAAGAAGATCANTTCTCTGTGCCATTTATTAATAGCATGTGTCCAACTCCTTGTACTTACTGCAAAAATTTTGAAATCTGAAGCCTCTGTACAGGTTTGGAGTAAACATCAACAGCAATGTTAAAATATTACATTGTCTTGCTATGCACTGTCCACTAAAAACTAGTATATTCTGTCTGTATGTAATTTCAAAAACATCTAGATCCAACACTTCATGCCACCCGACCAGTGTGGAGAAAATGAGCCACAACAAATAAGGTTCAACTTTTGAGGGCTACGGTTCAAGGCTAACGCACTAAAATCTCATTACATGTAAACTTATGCTGATTTCAGTGCTGATTCTTATCCTAAATCCTGACTACATCATAAGCATATATTAAGTTTGGATGAAATGGAATAGAGCAACAACAGGAATTAGTGAACATGAACAAAATTCCCAACTACACAGACCTTGTGTGGTCCAGTGTTAGAGTGAAAGTTCTAAGGTAGGAAAAGGAAAAAAGAACAGTGGGTAGGAAAGGGGAGAAAAAGCAAATGGAAGAGATAAACAATGAAAAAAAATCCACAAACCATTTCCAACATATTAACCAAAACATTAAGCTAGAATCTCCCTGCCTGGTGAGCCAGTTGGCTCAACAGTTTTGAACTAGTGCACAAGCCAGCATCAAAGCTGTTTGAACAATAAATTGTTTGGCTTGAGTGCAGTAAAGATTTATCTCATAAAGACAAAATAAGCGAATGCAATTTCAAGCTATAAATACTTAGTTAGATAGGTACAATCCACAGGCTGGAACAGAAATATTTAATCTATGGAGATCTGTACACAAATGTTACTTAGGTTATAAGCAAAAGTGATTTGTCCGGTCTTTAGTGAATCTGTCTTTTTTTGCACCTTCCAAAGCAATCTCAGGTAATGAATACTAGAAAGTAGGAATTGCACTTCCTTTCTCTGTCTGTTCACTTGTATCTCACACAAAGAGTCGTTTTGTGGCCTGTTTGGATCCCTGATGCACCACAGAGAACCGAACTTGGTAACATTTGTGTATCAGAGCTATCAAACACATGTAATCAAAACTGCCTATTTGTCTGTGTTGGTCACTGAACTGACTGACCACTAACTGGAAACTCCTTTCAGTCTGAATTGAAGTAGGATATAAGGTCTAGTGCTCTTCTCCTGTAGAGCTGAAAGGCTCATCCCAACGAGAGCACTGACAAAAAGTACAATGACCCTCTGAAGACGGAGAAGACTGACAGCATTTAGAATAGTATTAACCATGATGGTCCACTACTTGACAATTGTCTGCAAAAGACACCATGTGTTTTCATTTTTGGCAAAGAAATTTTATTTTATTAGTTTTACCCCTTACAGGTTGTCTGATAGCAGAGCTTCACTTAGCAGACTGTAACTTCTTGAAAGCATCTTATTCATTGTGTTTGTACATTTTAACCAGACTGGCTATATTCATGTTAGCACTGGGTTGGTTGGAAGCACGCAGTACTGCATTTGGTATGCATTGCATTGATTGCTGAGTACAGACTCCTAGCAAGGGAACCAGGACTAGGTGTTCATGGTTTCTGGAGTGCTGAAGGGGATTGCTAATTAATGATAAATTGGGAAACCTTCTTCCTCTCTGCTCAATTTTATCCAGTGCCCTTCCAGAGGTGTATACTAAAAAACTTTGACAGAGGTGAAAAAGTGTTAGCCCTCCTTCCTGATGGTTCCAGTAATTCTTTGTTCATCATCTTAGAAAAGTGGGGCAAGGTAAGACTGCTACTTCAAGCTCTGCTCTCTTTCTCTTCATGCCATTCCATTCATTCCATGCCATATTGCTTTTCTTACCAGAGGGCCAATCTTAAAGAAAGTCAAAACTCACTGCTCCTGCTCTCACTTGCTTATGACTTCATAGTAACATTCAGTTAGAAAGTTTACTACATATCTTTTGCACTTTGGCCATCCCTTTTTAAAGCAAGACGGAAAGCAAACTCAAAAATCCTTCAGACAATCTCACCTTTTGAAGGCAGCCAGACTCTGGACTTCCCTGTACATCCAGAAGGCTGAACTAATACAAGGAGGGGTCTCCCTTCAGAATGGCCCCTGTTGTCTCCTTCGGCTGTGGGTGCAGATAATGGGGGAATCTACTCATCTGTGCACTTAGCTCAGATCCATTTGGAGGAAATGTTATTCACTGTTCCTGTTTTCTTTTTCTACCACTATAGAGCCTTATCTTTGTGTAATTGCTCTTGAAGCACAACTGCTGATTTCAGTTCTTAGCAATAGAACATAGTCCTCAGTCCCTCATATGGACAGCCTCTGTGTGCTGGGCTTTAGCTCTCTTCCCCATTGTGAGTTTTAAAACTATCTTAATTAGTCAGAGGAAGATGTTTACATCCACTCACACCTCTTTACCTAAACAAGGTGATATCATGCTAATCAAACCTACAAGCCATGTTTCCTGTTTAATAACCTGGAAATGCAATTGAAATTTCAATCACAATGTTAAAAAATGAATCCTTGTACTCAGGGGGTCAAAGACACAAGAAGTGAAAACAGAAATGCTCCACTTCCTCTGGAGTCTTGAAAGAAAACATATGTTCGGTAATCATATTCCAGAAGAAAACATGTCTGAGAGACTGCTTTTCCTCTGCATTTCCTGCCTTCTTGTTCATTAAACTCACTGTAAAATATTAGGTATTTGCCTGAATTAGTACTTTCCGATGCTGCTAGTTCAGGAAACGCAGCATGAAAAGACAGACTTTTGCTTGCGGTTTGGAGGCGAGACAGGGATCAGACAGTAATGTGGAATTAGCAGAGACATGTTAGCCAGAAAATCTGAAACTCAGTTCAGAACCTGAACTAAATACAAAGCACCAATTTAAAATGCTATGTACAGATCTCCGTGATCTTCAGTTACCCTCATCCAGTCTACAACCAGTCCATATGCTGAAATTGGTCTCATTTGCTTTTTTCTAATGTTGATAATTTCAACCAAGTGATGCAAAGTATTTTTTGATCCATTATGGTTATCTGCATTCTTTATTTCTGTTGCAGTGGTGAATACCCCACTTCTTTCTGCATTTAGTCCTACTCTAGATGTATAAGATTATTATATGGAACTTCATCCACATTCATGCGCTTTCTTTCATAAAGTGACTTAGCATGTCAGAAACAGGAAAAAGACAAAATGGGCCTGATTGATTTACTTTTCTTATTTGATAGTAGGTTGAATTATCTCCAAAGATGCTGGCCTGTAATATGTAGCCATGCTTTCTAGCCCTTGGAGTACATCCTGTCTAACTGAAAATGAATAAAGTGGCCATTATTTGCGGTCTCCTCCCACAACATACACACAAGCTACACTTACTAGGACCAAAATACTTAGGAAAAAAATGGGGATAAACACAGGTGTAATTGCTTTCTGGGGTAAACAGTCCTCCCTGCTTGACAAAGATCTAGAACATGTTGCTCGCTTCTGACTACACAGTGCAATAACCAAAGACTGAAGATTACTTAAAAACAAAGGTATTTGAATGAGGATGACTTGACACAAAAGTATTGTCCTTTCCACCCAGGGTATTCATGAACATACATTTTAATGCCACATAACCAAGATTTGTAGAGATCTTGCCCCTACTCTGGCCATCAACACTTCTGAGCTGTAGCCAGACACATCAGTCTGCAAGTGAGAGAGAGAAATTGCTGGCAGGCTGGCTTTCATCACTCTCTCCACAGCTAGCTACCTAAGCTCATTTCGCCTGGATCCTAAGGATCTGCTTTTTTGCTCAGCCTCCTGCTTTCTAATTTTGGATATCTACCGCCTGCCACTCAGTTTTCACCAGTAGTCCTGACCAAGCAAGTTGAAGCTACTTGCTGCTAATGGACAGCACTCATAACTCATCGCAAGCACAGTCTTCTGCAAGAGTCCAATGTCTTATGTGTTCCGGTTTCATCTGTTGACTAGAGTTGTCACATAGCATTTCTCTCTGATAATAGTGCATGTGTTCTAACCTATAATACACGTCTTCTATCCTCTTAATGTCTGCCTTGTAAATGTATGCCTGTCCCCCACTGGCTATGTGATAAAAGTCATTTGTGAGTCTCACGTAGGCCCATCTTACCCAGTTAAAAGTTGATCCTTCAAAAGAAGAGCATCATGAAAAAATAATGAAATGGAATAAAATTAAATGCAAACCAGGAAGAGTAAGATCTCAAGGCCTAGGTTTCAATTACTTTTATTTTTGTCAGCTGTTTTCCTTAAATCCTAGCCTGCAACTATATAATACTGTATGTATATTGTAAAGAAGTATAACACAGTTAGAGGTGGATGTATATACAGACACATGTGTGGGTGAGTATACACACATACATACACACAAACCTCCCTATAACACAGGCAGACATAAGACAGACCATATTCTCATCTCATCCTCAATGATGCTACTTTCTGCATTATGCATTATGCTTTGAACACATATAACATTCCGCTCTGTTCTTTGTGCAGAGACCTTTACTTATTCATGCGCAAAATTGTTGGGGTGCCAGGATTCATCTTAGCTGGCCATTAGCTTTTGATCATTGGAAGGGAACTCCTGAAATGGTCTGAAAAATGAGCTCTGACTTACCTGTAGCCTTTCCCCACACCACACTGTGCCAAACAGCAAAACAGCACATCCTGCAAAGGCACTGGTGATGTTACAGTGAGCACTCTCAGAAACATAAAATCCTACAAGCTATGAACTTTGTCCTTCAAAATGTTACCAGGTGGATTTCAACATGTTATCTTCTGTGTAAGGTGTGAGAAAACTTCTGTGTCTTCCTGTGTTGTATGTTTTCCATTGTTTCTGCATACATAGTTGCTGTCGTCCTTGTAATGTGGCTAAACAATTGTTTGCTACTGTTGTTATCAGCAATCTTTGACCAGCCTGAAACAGAACCATTGCCAGGGTGTCTTTCAATTAATGATTAACATCCACAAGATCTTCTACAGTAATTAGTGCTGTATAAAGTAGTTGCGGCTATAATTTGAGCAAATCCAGGGTGAAAATAGCAGCACATGCATACAGAGCAGTGAGGGTGGAGAGAGCTCTTTCAAAAGAAGGTCTGGCATCTACTACATTTCACCTTCCCTCTTTGCAGGATGTCCACTCTTTCCAGTGTGTCTTCCTCTGGTAGGGGACATACACGCATGCTACAGAACTAAGAAGTCAGCAGAAGAAAGGGGCACATTCCTTCCACAGAACTTAAAACATTTGCTATAGGAAAGCCAACTCTATAGGGGCGTTAAAAGAAACAAACGAATGAACAAACAAGCAAACAAACTCAAGGAGCCTGCAATTACTTCTTTTGGCCATGTGCTCTAGGAGTTGATAAACTGAATGCCCAGTCTGTACGAAACCTCTGGGAGGACACTATAAAAGGGTAGCAATGCCCATGGAATAGTACTTTTGGAAAGCAGTGGGTCTTTCCAAAAGGGAAACATACTCACTGAGTGAGACTGTAGCATATAGTTTCTAATTGTGATCATGAATAGAAAATTTAAAGGAGAAAATTTCAGTTCAGCTTCAAAGTAGCAGTAGATAATTCTGTCTTCTATTTGGAAGTTTTTAAACACAGATTAAAATCAGCAGTTTACAAGAAAAAAGAGAATATTAAAATTTGGAGGGTGATCTTACAAAACACAACCTCCCATCGTCTTTCTGGACAAACCTTACAGCCCTTTCCTGTTTCTTCTTGGAACAGATCCCTTCTGATATGGCGACTTCATTAGTGCTTCAATAGTGAAATGAAAGTTTTTACTGACGTTTGCAACAAAAATGAGAGCAGGCATAAAATTAGCGCCGAGGGAAAGCTAGCTCATTTATAAAGAGTTAAAAAATGCCCAAAGATGCTAGTGACTTCATTTATTGTCTTCCCAGTGGTTTAGGATCATACAAAGTGTTACACGAAACTAGTATTCTGTGTGTAAACTGGTCCCTATTTAAATCAATGAACCAATTTGCAGGATCGGAATCTTAGCTTTCTCTTTCAAAAATATTAAATACATGATTGTGTATACTGTCATGCTGGAATTGCTACTGTGAGAGAAATGTGTTCATTTAACCCCTATTTTTAACATTAACAATTTAACTTGGCTTTTTGCTATGAATGTAATGTTTCCCAAGCAGTAAAAGGATTTTTAATAGCATCCCATGCTGCAAGCCTAATGAATCAACAGATATTATTTTGTTTAATGTCTTTTAACAAAATACATTTGCTAAATGTATTAAAATTGTATTAAAAATTCCAATTAAAACTTTAAAAAAAATTTCTGTATTACCCTCAGCTGCATAACTTTGTGCCAACTAAATTGTATCTCATACTTGGCCTCAAATATGTGTGACAATGAATGATACATAATTAGGTGGGGTTTTTTTAAGTGGGCAGTTTCCTTTGCAGTGTAACGACATATTTGCAGAAGTCAGGCAGCAAGGATGAGGTACTGAAAGTAGAGTTCTTTGCCTTCACTGTAATTTATTGGCATTGTCAGGTTACTGATTTTCTTAAAAACTTGTTAGCATTCCCTAATGCTGAGCAACAAATGGAAAACATGTATTCTTTTATAGTTTTTTGTGACCTATTTTCTGCTCCCGGTTTCTCCTACTAAGCTTCCACTCAAATTGCCAATTGCTCGAAGCCAACGAGGAGTACAATTTTTCAAACTGTCTTTAGTGTACAAAAGCACAGGTGTGCTAGTGTGCATATGTTGTCAAGAAAATCATAACCATTTCTGACAGTCTCCATTTCTCAATGTGAGGAAACATGTACATATTGTATATACAGTAATGAGCTACTTTGAAGTCAAATTCCCATTTATACATGTTTACTTCCAGATCTGCTAATCTGCAACAAGATCTTGGCAATGGTCCTGACCTCTCTGTTTCTTTATTTGTTTCTTTACTGCTGTGTTGATCTTCTGTAAAGCAGGTTACAGTCATCACTATTGTATATATGTTTGCATGTGCGTGCCTTGATAAATTCTCTCTTTTGGAGTTCTGAATTTTTCATTTCAAGTCCAGCTGGTACAATTGTGAACTCATCTTTTCAGTATGCTCCTTTGTGTCAGATTGCCAACTTCCAAAATGTTTGACCAAGTGTTTTGATTAAGTACCCTGAGGAAAGCTGTCTGTATACTTGTGAAAGGGCATGCTCTGCGTAGGATGACTGTGTACAGTATAAATCTATAAAATGTGGAAGTGTTTATAAATTTATCTGCCAAATATTTATCATTCCATGTAACAAATGCAAAGTTATTTAGTGTTCATCAAATAAACGAAGGGGGATATTTTGCTTCACTATATTCAAATAAAGATTTGTTCTCTGCAATGAATACGTATCAAGTGTGATGATAACCAGAACATCATTCTTCACTACCCACAAAATACTGAAAACAGTTGTTTTACCTTAATTAGGTCTTTTACAAAGGCTCTCTATGTATCTCATCTTTAGTGCCTGTAATAGAGGTTGAGCACTTATTAAAAGAAAACATGGAACAAGTTAATAAAGTTAAACAAATGCAAATGACCACAAAAAAAAGACAGAGTGGTAGTTCCTGTGTTTGCAAGAGACAAAGTTCTTTAGTTAACCATTTGGGATTCATATTTTTGTAGTACATAATGGCACAAAATAGACATCTGGCCTTTCACTACATAACTGCACTGCAGGGGTATGTTGTCACCCAAAGGGTCTAATCTAACTCTGTGTGAAAAGCATACTGCTGCAAAGTATGATGATCCATGCATCTGAAAGGCCAATGGTAATTTATATAATAAACTATGGTTCCATGGTATTCGCCAAGAAAAACCCAACCCAACGCAACAACCAAACCTAAAAAGCTGAAGCAGCACTGCAACAACATTAATTCTTCATTGCATTTGTGCACTAAGGGCCTCTGAAAAGCTTCAACAGATCAAATGTGGTAGCTTTAAAATAACAGAAAACTGCTGCGTTATTTATATTCTGCCATCTCCATGGCTGGATCGGAAATACATTTCCAAATATAGGTTATTCCAAACAGATGATGAACCAAACAAAACACATGAGCCTCTTCAGCTGTGTCACCAAGAGGGAAAAGTTAAGCTACATGTGAGTTGAAGAGTATCTCAGCTCATGCAAGAGCTCTGTCTGAAAAACCCAACAACCAAGGACATGTATGATTTTGTGACTGTCCTTTGGCAACTGGAGTTTTTTTGTGGTATAGTACAGAAAAAACTTTGTCCATTTATTAAGTACAATCAATAGAAGAACTAATCCATATTTTAAGTCTTCTATATGTACACCCTCATCTACCTGCATTTGAAGGGGATTGGTAGTAAACTACACTGCTCTCATCCTCTAGTGGAGATTAAGCTTTTATGCTTGTGTCTCCTAGTCTCATTCTGGGAAGAAATCAACCTCTTTTGTTCAGATAAGGGAACAATCCAAAAGGGAGTGTGGGAGAAGATTTGCACATATTTTTCTTAGCTACCTTTCAGAAATTTCACTTAATCTCTAGAAAACCCTCATCAGGAGGGAATCTTGTGTTGGAGCACATCACCCTGCAAAAAGGACACTATGGCTTGTAGGACTGCATTTCGCCAAAGAATTGTGCAAGCATACATGCATATGCTCCCGGCTGACAGCGTTATACTAGCAAAAAGGTGATGCGTAATTCAGAGCAGCGTGTGTGTGTGTGTGTGTGTGTCTATGTATTGTGTGAGACAAGACAAGTACATAGAGACTGTGGATGCAAATTAAGAGGAGGAGGCATTTTGTGGTATCTGTCACGGTGCGTACCTGAGACCAAATGTTAAAATAGATCCTGGGCATCCTCCATATGTTCTGCTTTCCACTAGGATGCCAACTAAGCTACGATTATTATTTAATCCATTGCAATTGTAAAGTTACAGGTGTGATACATTAGGCTGATGTGAGATCAGTATCTAACCTGAATGGCTCCCTGTCCCATTCAGTCATTTCTGGAACTTTTTTTATAGTGCTTTATGTTGACAGCAGAAAAAAGAAACATTGGCTTAAAGTTCCTTGTAGACTTCCCTAAAAATATTAAGCTGAACTGAAAATTGTACCATTCTATATGTTTTCTGGTGGCACTATATGGAACCTTTCACAATATAGAGGTGAATTCACTCTTTCTGCAGAGACCATACAGATGCATTTCACATCATGTTACCTCTGGCTCTCAGAGAGGACCTAACTGATCTGATTAAGACTGCAGTAATCATTTTGTGTTAATATAGCAGACTAAAGTTGAATGTGCAAAATAGCTTGAGAAGATACCAAAAGCCATATTATGGAGAGACTTCCTGTGAGAGGAGAATAGATCAGATCTTGAAGTAAGGGCCCGACCACATCAGTTGCTGAATTATGCAAACACAAAAGTCTGTCAGCTGTGATCTGTGAACCACACTATCGACTGCAGTAGGGTACACTGCCATCTTCAAAGTGCTTTATGCCTAACAAATTTGGTGGCCTTCTATGACAGGGTTACAACATTGGTAGACAAGGGGAGAGCAACAGACCTCCTTTACCTGGACTTGTGCAGT
>VXBH01009540.1:79962-124318 GCA_013400035.1 Rynchops niger
TTTTTTTTGTCCTCCTCCCTCGCCGGCTTTCTGGGTTTAATAGCAAAACAGGGGCGCGAGAGAAGGTAAAACCCTCCCAGCAGACTCTGTTGCAGCGGTCCGGCTTGTTTTAGGTTAGCTCGCAGCGAGCTCCGCCGGGGTTTTGAACAGGTTTTCACGGGGCTGCGTTTTTGTTCTGAAACTTTCTGAATGGGTTGTAGCCGTAATTCCGCATTGCAGCTTGGGAGTTTTAGGTTGGAGCTGGAGCTTTGGGGTTTAGCTTTATAACTTGGTGTTACAGGGATCGCTTCGGGTTGGAGCTTTATAACTGGAGATTGTGACTGTAACTTTGCATTGTAGCCTTGTAAATTTTGGATTATAGCTTCAGAATTTCGGATTATAAAATTAAAACTTTGCTTTCTAATTTTATAACCTTGGCTTAGAACTTTGTAACTTTAAATAATAACTAGGGTGAGGTGAGAAGCAGTGCAGGTACCAGGCGTCTCTTTTCAGAGGAGGTGTGTTTGCTTCCCAAGCCTGTGTTTAAGAAAAGCCCTGGAGCACTTTCCCTCCTCCTGCTGCGGGGCTCTCTCAGCACCGCTGTGCCGTGCCGGCACCCTGCGCCGGGATCTGCTTTCTCCCGGCTCCTGTGGGCAGAGCAGTGCAAGTCCTCGGCTTTGCTATCCCTATAAGAAATGCCTCTGGTATGTCAGACATCACAAAATGTGAGCATGCAAATTATGTGCAAAGCTCACAACAACCCCTAACATCCTGTGGTCTGATGAACAGCTTCCCAGGTCTTAGCATAGTAGCTTTGTTTAAAACCGGTTCTGAAACCTCCTTTTTGAAAGAAGCACAAAAACCCTTGACAATGTTAGAGGTCACCTCACTTCTGCCCAGGGCGGATAGAAAAGGCGGTGCTTGCCAGCAAGACCTTCAGCTTGGAGGATGGTGGGCCCTCCTGAGGATTTTCCTCTACTGACGCCTGCCGGTTGGGGCAGTCGATGGACCCTGCCTGTAGGTCTTGTTTTTCATTTTCACTACCTAGTAGGAGAATGAGAGACTTCTGAAGGTGTGTTCGCAGTTGTCAGTACTGAAAACATTTTTGGTTGCTAGAGATGTAGGCTGGGTGCCCATGCTGGCATGTTAGCAAAGGTGAAGCCAACCTCCCAGTCATCTCAGCTTGTTGTGCCATTGCTCATGTGGTAGGGCAACATCTGGGTAGTGTGCCAAATGGCACTCTAGCCAGCCCCAGTTTGGCGCTTTGTCCACTTGCCTGACATGTGGTGTGCCCATCAGGCCCCCGGCAACAGGCGTTTTCCTGTGCAGATCTGGTCTGGCTGGTACAGGTGAGCCTGGACATGCAGTACGTCCTAGTCTGCCGTAAAGTCCAATATGACCAAAGATGAGGCTTTGACATATAGCACCTTTGTGCCTTGGTTCCTGCCTGGGTGCTGAGGATGATTTGTCTTATTGCCAGAGCTGCCCAGAGTATTTTAAGAATCTCAGGCCTTATTTACTGTGGGGAAAGAACGCCACGTTAAGAATGCTGAATATAGTTTTGAAGATATGGTCTGTCTCCTTGGTATCTATGCTTTACTATGGTAGCTGCAGTGACCAGGGAGAATTTGGTGTATTGTGTTGTAGCCACTCTCCTGGTGTTTGATCTCCTGGCCCAGGGACAGGAGCAATGAGGGCATCCTTCCTGGCTTTTCTGGTGCCACCTCCTTTCTAACCAGTGCTGCCTGCTTGCTCAGGCTCCAGTGGCTGTTCTCTCTTCCCTGAGTGACAGGTTGTGGCTGATGTACCTCACTTATTTTTTTAGAATGGGTACTTTTTCTGCAGGAACCTTTGAGATAACATTCCTTTCAAGGGACTGGGAAAAGTCTCCTCAAATGTGCCAGGCTGATGCCTGTATTTTGAAAAAAAATACACTAAAAAACTCCATAGAGAACTCCATACGCTAAAGAACAAACCATAGCATTGTCTGTAGTGCTGTCACAAGTATGGATGTACATTTGTGTTATTAGCTTGAGTATAGAAAACCAAATATGCTTTATCTACACTGTATTTGCCTGCCATTTTGGGAGGAGAAGAGAAGCATCATCTTAAAAAAAAAAAAGTTCCCTAATAATGAATAAACTTATACTAGCATTATCTGAGCTCTTATGAAGCCCATTGTAAGTTGTAGATTATCTGTATAACTAAAACTGCACTTTGGATGACTGGCAAACAGTTTCCGTTGTTGAACACCACATCTATGCTGGATTTCCTAGAAGAGTTAATAAGTTGTCCAAGTTAGGCTATCAAATTGCTAAGACTCCTTGCTTTAGCAACCTAGTACTGTTTTAAACATTTAACTTAACTTGGACTTTTGACTTTGGCTTCAGGCTCCTGGCAGAGATTGTGTGTTGCTCTGAAGATTAGCATTTTACTATGATAATTGTCTACTAGGAAATATACGAACTGATGCATGGTTATTAGTAGTATTTAATTTCGATAATTAGAGAGGAAGACATATGCAAACCTTGGGTACCTTTTGCAGCCTGATGGATACCACTGGGGGAATAAGTGTCTGTGGGCATAAGACCTTGTAGTACAAAGTGAGTAACTGGGAAGACTTATCTCTAACTTAAAAAAAAAAAAAAAAAAAAGCTTTGCATTACAAGTTTTGCTAATGTAGTAACACAGAGATATGTATCTAGAAAAAATTCTTAGAACTGATCATTTTCATCTTTAACATCAGGCTGACTGAAACCAAACAAGGGAATGACTTTCTGGGTGGGTGCTAGTTCAGGATGAATGTGGTTCATGGGAGAAACAGGAGCTCAGAGCTTTGAGCCTTCTCTTAGGGCCAAAGGCTGGTGGCTTCCTGGACTGCTTGTTGAAAGGTGCCTCCAACTGTCTACGTGCTGTCAATAGCTTAGAAAAGGATGCAGAAGAGATTTCTGTTGGTGATTCTTTGAGTCTTTCAGATATTCATGTCTAGCACCAACTCATGTGAGATCATACAAGTACAAGGAAGCAGCTTATACAGCCAGTACCATGTTAAGAGGCACACTGCAACCGAGTTTATGTAGCTGGCTTCCAGTCTGGCTACAGCTGTTGCCTGGTTTATTTCTCAATCCCAGCACAATCAGATGCAGAAGTTCACAGAATTGAAGAGAACTGGGACTTGTAATGCAACTTGAGGCATGACCCGTTTTTACAACACAAATGCTGGTTGCTGTTGAAGATTATGAAGCGAAAATACTACAAATCTAGGAAGTGCCTCAGATTAAATGTGAAGTTTTGAATGTAGGAAGATGGTGAAACAGGCAACGGTGTATCTTTGAAAATGCCTTTTCGCAAACACTCTCAGGTCCTGTATAGCTAGGTCTCCCTGAAACTATGTGCAGAAACGAATACTTAAGTTTTGTAAGAAATGCCTGAATGATTTCACTACACTTCCAGGAATGTAATAAAGCTACAGTGAGTGAGGCCATGAGTGTCTGGATTTGCGAAGGATTTCAGGCATTTCCATGCTCAGAGTAGCTGAATTAACATATGCCCCAAGTCCCTGTATACAGAGTCAGAGAGAAACGAGATGCTTCAGCATCATCAGACACATCACATGGACACAAGCAGCTAAAGAAGTCTTCATCTCTCCTGTTGAAGCTGGAAAGCCAGCTTCACTTGGAATAAGTGGGTAAATATGGGGGAAGCTTGACTACCAAAATCTGGCAATGAGGGTGTTGCTTGTGCTTCTGGTCCTGGCTCCCAGGACTGCTTCTGTTTGGCACTAGGAGTTAGGAGATGAGACAAATATGCAGCACGAAGCTTTGTGAGGGAGACCTGCCCTGCCCACAGAGACAGACAGGGCAAACCTAAAGTGAAACACAGCCTATGTCTCTCTTTGAAACTGTACCTAGCTTCTTATTTCGGCAGGATGTGAAAGCTTGCAAACCAGTGGCTTTTTGAAAAGTGCTTCACTTCAGAAGCTATAAATTTTGCTGCATGTCTGTTAAGTGCAGGGAAACAAATGGCTATTTTTCAATTGAAGGAGGGGGAAAAAAAATCTTTTGGTAAAGGTTCCATAGGATTTTTCTAAGTGAAAACAGATGGGGTTTTTAAAGCTAAAAAAAAAAAAAAAAAAAAAAAAAAGGAACAACTGTTTTCTTTGATTTTATTTTTTTTTGGGNATTCTTTTGGGTGTATACTTTTTTGCAGTACTTGTGGTTTATGAGAACACTTTTCTCCTGTGTGTTTTTTTTTTTTTTTTTATTGATGGGTGTAATTTGGCAACCAAGTACACTGTTTATCTCTTCCACCCTTTTGTAGGTTGCTAATAATTAAACTGCTGAATGAGAACTTGAAAAGTTTAACTGCTTTGTTTAACCAAGTGCACATAATTCATTTGGTAGGAGTGGTTCTCCGTTCTGTGTGCTTTTTGTACAGCGCAGGCTCATCTCCCCTGAAGTCTCTTGGTTAAGAAAGAACAGAGCTATGTTACAGCATGCTTAAAGCTCCTTGAATGTTGTTGAAACAAGGAAATGTTAATATTGTGCTGGAAATGGGATTTATAGCGTGTATGAGCGTGCTAGATATAGTCCAATAGTTGAGGCAGGGAACAGGAAGTATGCAGATTTGCAGTTCGCCTCTTCTGTTAAGTGGTGTTTTCTTAATGTAATTGTTGGTTTGCTTGATACTGTTGCTGATTCAAGCTGACTATGATATACTAGCAACAATCTTACATGTAAGATGGAAAAAAAAAAAAAAAAGCCTGGCTGTGATAGGCAGGAGTGGTGGGTCATATTTCAGTGGGATGATAAGCGAGTGTGGTCTTCTGTGCTCTGCTCCTTGCAGGAAATGATTAACCTGCTGTGTTTGCTTCATTTGTTCAGGCTGTTTCGGTGGTTTTTTTTGGAACGGGTATCCTTGAACTGCTGCATGTTGTGGAATGAAAGCACAGGTGCTGGACCTGGGAGAAACGATGCCTGCCCTGTCCTGGGGAGTACAATTAGGGAGGGCAGGGACTGATTCCCCACACTTGGGGGAGGGGGGTTAAGCCAGGAGGAGTTCCTGCTGTGGCCACCTTATTTGCCAGTCCTTGATGAGATGGGCTGGGATGTACGCTGGGATGCAAGCTGGGTCCTGCGCTGTTCCTTCATGCGTGAGGACTTCCTGCACCTCAATGCTTGCCTTCAGCTTCGGAAAAACACCTATGTCCCCTTCAGCCTGGTGACAGCTGGGCTTTGAAGAGGATTGTCTGCAGGATATGTGCTGCCTTATCTTCACAGCTAGGAGGAGAAGGGGCCTGCTGAGCGCCTGGCACATGGGCAGGTTTGTGCTGGTGGCCAGTACCGTGTCCATGGCAGTGGTCCAGTTGCGTTTTGCCACCTACTTATAGCACCAGCCAAGGGTACCCTGGTCCATGGTGGTGATGGGCTGGTGGGGCAGGTAGTGCATGAAGGTTGCTATCTGGTGGCCGAGGCCCTTGGTAGGGCATCGGGGTGTGCCATGTGGCAGGAGAGTGTGGGCATGGGGCCATGGTCCTCACATGGAGGTCTTTGGAGCTGAGAAAAGGTATGCTTTCATTTGGAGATCAACTTCATGCTACCCATCAAGCAAGATACTGAATCAGGTGGTGTTCATACAAACTCTGCAGGGCTGCTAAATAACTTTTGAAATGCCTAAGCAAATAAACAGCCATTAAGAACCTGTGCTGGTGGCTGATTTCAGTCTTAAATTGCCGTTTTGCTCAAATGAGTATGCACTAGCAAGGAACACTTACCTGGAGGAATTATGTCAGTTCTTTGTTATCACTTATCACCCAAGTTAAGAGGTCAGCCAGGTATAAATTCTTCAGGAGTCAGATTCAAGGAGCACCTTGCAGCTCTGACTCACAATGGCTGGCAAACCACTGCAAGCCCCTAAGGACCTGTTGTCTCAAGGTGTGGTGCCTGCCCTGACTCCAAGCCCAGCTCTAAAGCTGGCAGAAACCACTGTCCTCATCCCAGGTGCTTCTCTTGGCTTGAGTGCATCAGGCTAAGCAGTCTCTGTCTTCAGCTAAAGTGGGTGATGAAGGATGTGGTCTCTGCCAGTCCTCCCCTGTGGACTCTGACCTGCTTCTTTCAAAGTGCAATAAATGCTCTTGTGGCATCTAGAAAGTATTTAAACTGATTCTTACCAGGCTCCAAAGTCTGCTGGGAAATACGTAGTCATTCATGCTGTCCATCATCTACTGGCTGTTATTCCTGAAAATTAAGGGTATCCTCCTGCATTTGTCCTTGATATGTAAAACTGCTCAGTACACAGGTTATATTTGCAGAATCAGAGCCTCGCAGCTTCTAGGAGCATAGCACAGATTAATCCAGGGTCAGCTGGAATGGGAAAAGCCCAAACTCTGTACAGAAATGTGTTTCATTAAGGGAACAACTCTTTCACAGGGTTGTAATGTCAAACTATAGACCAGTAATTGTTTTACTTTGTTTTTAAAGGCATTTTGAGAAAGTTTAGATAAGTACAGGGGATATCTCTGTCTAAAAGTCTGGTTGAAGTGATTAGAAACAAGGTAAAAAGCTTGAAAACTAAATAAGCACACAGGTTTGCTTTGCTGAAAACATGATCCTGTATCTAGGGTCATCTTCTTTCATGACAGAAGCTGCTGGTTTTAACTGGTGTTACTTACAGTGAGATCCTACCTCCCACCTTGCTGCAGGCTGTTGCAACTGGTGAGGTTTCAGCAGCCTGGACTTGCTAAGGTGCCTCAGCTGCTCTGTCAGGCTGCTGTGGTCTTCACCTCTCACCAACACTCATACGGTGGCACAGAGACCTAATCTTCCAGGAAGCTAATCTCTACTTGCAGAGCTGATTTGCATTCCTGGATTTGCAGCCACTTCAGGCCTCTGCAGGGGCTGGCTGCAGATCTCGCAGCTGTGCCTGCTGTCCTGAGGCGGAGAGGACTTTCTGGCCAGGTGGGACCGTGGCAGCCAGAATTTAAATGTGTTTAAATTGCTTTGGAACCGCACCCTGAAGCTGTGGTTTTGCATGTGCTTTCAGTCAGCTCTGCTGGTGGAAGAAGCAACCTCGACTCCTCCCATGGGATTATTTTTGGCTGGACTAGGTCCTTGGTCTGGCTCATAGCAGGAACCCACAGGCAGGTCTGCCAGCATGATGTAGTAGCTGGAGCAGGGATGAGCACAAGCGATTGGGAGAAGAGCAGGTTGAGTTGATTTAAGTTGTTTTACTGCTGCACATATAGATCTGGAAAGTGTGTGTGTGCTGGGGCAGCAAAATATGCAGGCAGCACACGTGTCCCCACTGTGGACTGGGGCACACAGGAAGGAGCAGTGTGTGTCACCATGGTGTCCCCCAGGTGCCTTTGCTGCAGTGCTGCTGCCACCCTGGTGCTCTGCTGCCTGCCAGGGCTGGGGCTGCTCTCAGCTCTCCTGCAGCCCAGGGAGTTTTAAGTTACAGAATTGTTTTTGAGGAAATTTTGTCTCTAGCACTGTAGTTTCATAAAGCTGTAAGTGTCAGTAAAAGCTCTGCTGTGTTCGCCAGGCAATGCCACAGTGGTAAGAAAATTTTAAGAAACTGTCTAAATACTAGACTACTTGAAGAAGAAAGAAAAATAAATGAATTTTTTTGTACAGAAAGTAAGATTCAAGATACTTTTCCAACCTTTTTCTGCTGGTAAAATTACTCTTGACTTGCAGGGCCTCAAAACTGTAGGGATGAGATGTGACTTGCGGTATATGCTGCTTATTTCTGGGACTTTTAGTTTTTCAGTCCCAACTGATTTACCCAATCAATAGCTGGCTGGCCTCTTTTCAGTGGTAAACAAGTCTTAAATTCCATATGTTCTCAATACAGTATAGCAGAATAAATAATGCATTGAAATATCAGCATGGATATGTGGTAGTGTAACTGAAAAGGAACACGAAGGAGTCCTGGGGAGAGCAGGGTTATGTTTAGATGAATCTGGGACAGAGCTTTTACCAAGGAAAAATTACCAAGCTGCTTTTGCAAATCCAGGATCACAGTAAATGTGACTTCACTACATCTGAGCTCAGAAGTTGTTTCGGATACTGCTTTTCAGACCCCAGCAGAGCACAGACTTCACAGTGATTTAGTGGAGGCTAGGAGATGAACCAGCCTTGGTCTGGCATTTGAAGTTGCATGGCAGCTGACTACTGAAGGTGGGTAGACAGCTTACCTGCAAGGATTGAATGTGACTGCCTGCCACTTTGAATTTACATCACCTCTGACTATGGTAATGATGTTTAACAAATGGGATAGGACGGTCCAGAACATATACAGATTTTATCACATGTAAAGTAAGCTCGTTGCTAGTGCTCCAATTTCTATCTTCATACAGATCATAAGAAGTAAGACTACATGGTTTTGCTGAAGATTTCACTGACGTGGGTGACTTTAAAACAAAATGAATCAAATTTCTTGTATTGTGGGTAGTAACAGGCAAAACAAAGGCTGGTGTTTCCTATAACACTGAACCATGGCAATAACAGTGAGCAGTTCCCCCTTTTTTTTTTTTTTTTTTCTTTGGCACACTTAAACAGAATTTAGTAGCTCCATAAACATTTACAGAGGTTTCTGAAAAAAGTAGAGGTGTATTTCTGTAATGTTCATCTGTATCCTTTTTTCCTAAAACTATAGTGAGAGGGTGCTGACTGGTAGGCTGCTTCAGTCTGCGCTGTAAGTGCTGCCCATTGGCAGGCCTATCTGGAATCCCCAAAAGGATGAAGGAATGAGCAGCCAAGACTTTTGGGATCCTATAGCAGTAGCAGAATTGGTCTGCGCTAGCCTCTTGGTCACACTTGAGATGCAAATTTACATCTAATCAAGTTATTTCAATTTAGTTTCCTCAAGTTATAACATATAGACTTTTTTGCAAGTTGACCATTTGCATGAAAACTGTTACCAATTAGGTAGAAGTATTTTACTTATGCTCACTCTTGACAGCCTTTAGTGCGCAGGCCAGGAGAAGCAGAAATAACGGTGATGAACAAGTCTTGCCGTGATGCTGGGTCTCTACAGAAACAGTTCCCGTATAGAACAGGAATGGCAGAGATTCATCTGGGCAAGATATTGCTGATGGAGTAGCTATTTTTTTCAGACTGCATTTCTCCTTGTAGCAGCTGTAAATGTATTATTATAAGGAGGCTGACCATCGAGCATGAGCCGGAGAACAGGGCAAGGCTTGGGTGAAGAACCCTTACAAGTCCTAGCAAAAGTCTTGAATTTCTGAAGTAATGCTGCAAAAAAAGGAAGCAGACTGCAGCTATGCAAAAGATGAAGAAAGTCATTGCTCAGCCCTGAGGATGTGAATTTGCTTGTTGGGTAGAGACTTCAAAACTTGCAAACACAGCTTAATTTGATGTTAAGTTTATATGTGTTTCTTGTACTATAGTTGCCATAACAGTCATTGAAGCCTAGTTAAGTTTCCTTTATTTTAGTGGTTTTTGTATTGCTATTTCAAGCAGAATGTTTGTTTTGGTATGCTCCTGATATTTTATTCACAACTGATATTTAGTGTTGTCACTGTGGTGCTTTTGTTAGTGGAAATGTATTCAAGGCAGTGAGGAGGCTGTCCTGTGGTCAGTGCTTGCTGCATTAACCCACACTTTACATTTTGGAGGGGGTTATGGAGTAGACACAAGCAAGTAACCTGAAAAAATAAGTTCTTCAAGATGAGATGGACAAAGTTTTGTGTCAGTTTGGAGGAAATATGAACTTAGTGGAACTAATACATTTATACTTAAACTTGTGAGTGTATGATTTGCATGAAACTTGTGAGTGTAGCTGTCAGAATCACAGTATGGTAGGGTTTGGAAGGGACCTTCAGCGATCATCTAGTCCAACCCCTGTGCCAAAGCAGCTTCACCTAGAGCAGGCTGGACAGGAACATATCCAGCCAGGTTTTGAATATCTCCAGAGAAAGAGACTCCACAACCTCTCTGGGCAGCCTGTTCCAGTGCCCTGTCACCCTCAAAGTAAAGTCTTTCCTCATGTTGAGATGGTATTTCCTGTATCCTAGTTTGTGTCTGATGACCCTTGTCCTGTCACTGAGCACCACTGAGAAGAGTTTGATCCCATCCTCTTGACACCTGGCTTTTAGATGTTTATAAGCATTGTTGAGATCCCCTCTCAGACTTCTCCGTGCAAAACAGACCCAGGTCTCTCAGGCTTTCCTCATAAAAGAGGTGCTCCAGTCCCTTGATCATCTTTGTAGCCCTAAAGTGACTGTCAGCGTGTCAGTGACTTGTTCTGGAAATGGAAGTACTTAATTTATTGATAAGTTAGGAGGAACACCTGTCCCTGTATCTAGTGATTTTGCAGTGATATGTACAATGGTAGGTGTGTCATCGTCCCGCAGAGTAGCTTTGAGTCTCAATATTTAGATGCTGGATGTACTGAGAGAAAGGGTGGGGTTTTGTCTGCTCTTTTCAAACCTTGTTCAAAGGTCTGTGGTTGGAGGCTTAAATCTTTTGTGCTTTTGTTCTCTCCTATGCTTATAACACCTGATGATGAAGGAAAAATTAATTCTTATTACTGGGTATATATATAAATGAGAAATAAGGGCTGGAGTGGTCAAAAAGCAGTGTGGGCAATTGCCTTGCAATCAATGTCTGCCTGCCTTGTGTGCTGTGCTCCTGAGGTGACCTAGCAGGGAGTAGTGGGAGGAGGTTGCACTGGAGCCAGTGATGCCAGCTCCAACAACTCTGCAAGCACTTGCTTGCCTACTGTGGAGTGGAGGCAGCCAAGCAGGCTTCAGGTGATACCTGAGGTCATTACTGACATGGGACTGCCTCTAAACTGGTTACCTGCATGGATACACTGAGTTTGCCTTCTTCCTACAAGAACATAGCATCTCACCCATGAAGCAGGAACAAAGAAGGTACTTCTTCATCCCCTCTGCCTTTCTGCACCCGTGTGGACCAGCACAGTGGGATGTAGGGTGAGATCCTAGCTTGTGAGCCTGATGCTGCACCTCCATCCTTTTTTTTTTNTCTCAGCTGCAGAAACAGCTGCTGAGTGCACAGCGGTTTTGGGAATTGTTTCACAAGCAGCTCAACTGCCTTCCCAGGGGAGCTGTGATTGTCAGATGGAGGGCAGGAATCACCACGGCCCTGTTCAGTCTCTGTCTCTGTGTGCCCAGAGTCCTGCTCATCAGCTAAACATACCATACCTATACATTGATGTTCTGCATCATATAGCATTTCTTTAAATTTTTGTGCATTTTAAGCCATTTTTTTGTATTAAAATTGTTCCATTTCATTCTATGGGTCTGTAGTTGCAAACTAAGTTTTCAGATGTATTATCCCTAATACTTAAGTTTTTTCTCCCCACTAAGATTAAGAAAAAAGCTATTGAGCCTGTAAATCAAAGAATTTGAATTGCAAACTTCAAAGATATTGTGACTGTAATAATTATTTAGGAATGAAAAGCAAGGCAGTTAAAAGGAAATATGTTCTGCAAGTTTAAGGCTGCAAACCTTATGGGCATGTATACTTTTTTATTCACATATTTGTGTTTGTATCTTGAAGGAAAAATGTGCTGCAACATTTCAGGTATGTTCTGGAGCTTTTTGCAGAGTATGGAGTGAGTGAAGCAGATGATTTGTTCAGACCTTGGGAGAAGGACTCTGCAACAGACTGGCTGGGGAAGGAGTATGGGATGATGAATTATCAAAGAAAGAATTAAGACCAGATGTCAGGGCTGAGGGTTTCTATGCTGCAGTCTTTTTCATGATGATTTCAAATTTACTCGGTGCTTAAGTGGTGCCTGCTTATGGCTTTTCCTATACAGGTGTTTCAATCCTTCCAAGTATTAATGGTTCAGACACTGAGGCTCATGTAGTTCTTTTCTGACTTCAGTGACACCCAGACACAGCTTTCTCCTTAAGTTCTCTTTGTCTTCCACTGCAGTGTTCCTACTTGTCATCCTCCTCTTCTGTTCTTTAAGCTACACCTTACCACATTTCTTTCATCTGGTCACTGTACTGTGAGTTTGCTGGTAGGAAGCTTTTTGATGTTAGCCTTCCAGCAATCTGAATATTGAATACATTTGGCAGACATTCCCTCCCAAACAGAATATTGTACGGTACTTTTTTCAGTTGGTGTGAAGAGCTCTTCTCTTAACCTCTCTCTTGCTCCCCCTGTCCCTATTCTTGTCTTTCTCCTTTCTCACAGCCAAGAGTAGCCTCCAAGTAGTAGGGATTCACTACAAGTGTATCTATAAATCAGTGCTCTAGTCTCAGACTGTAATGCAAATGAGCTTTTTGACACTCAAAATTAAAAAAAGAAATGGGACAAGGTTCTGATTTAGACAAAAGTCCTCTGCAGCATTTCCAGGGCATTATCTTAATTGGTTACTGTTACAAAGTCTATCAGTCTTTTGAATTTCTACCAAAGAATAACAAGAGTGACCAAAAACCTTTCTGTTACGCTCTTTGTGGACTTCCACTAGTTTGCCTTTTGTTGAAACATCAGTGGTTCTTGCCAGACATGCTTAGCTTCTTCAGTCCCTAGGGTCCCCTTTTGCCACAGTAAGCCTTGTACTTTATTCTGGTCCTGCGTGTTGGCTGAGGTGTCTCAAAAAATGAACGAGGGTCATCTTAGCTGCTGTTTGCACAGCAGAGTATCTGAACTGACAGCAGTAGGAGTGTGATAGAGACATGCGTCAACATCTGTGTGCAAACAGATGAGGGGTGGACAAACCTGAATTTGGGTTTCCTGCCACCACTGTGGTGAGTTCAGTCTGTGCCCTGCCCTTTCTCCTGATGGTCCCGAGCCTCTCTTTCCTGTTCTTCCATTCTGCTTCTGCAGTGGCTTTCTGCCCTGTACTTGATTCACAAATGTTTATGGGTGGGGTTGCGGCCACAGGTGGCAGTGGTGGTGTGGCTACACATAATGAAATTTGCTTTTGGTGTTCAATAGAAGGCTGCAGGCATGACTCCTTTTGCTGCTACCTTGTTGTACCTCTGTTGCCAGCTCCTTGCATAGGGATGAATGCCTTTCGGATGAGCTTTTCACCCTCTTTGGGTATCTTAAAAGTATTTTACTATCCACAAGTCACTCCTCCTTTTATGTAGGACTTTGACTTATTGATATACCTGCAATTCTTTTCAGAGAAAAATTAAATATAAACTTTCTAATACTAGAAATGAATTTAATGGCATTTGTAGGTGTTAGACTTCACATTTTTCTTCTGATGAAACCCAGTTACAAGGTTGATACTGAGACATGCTGTAGAAAACATTTTTGTCTTTCATAGTTGAGTGGTGTATTTTACTAGCCTGGCAATATTAAACTGTCCTTTTCATTATTTCATTTACATTCTGCTTGTGTTAAGTTGAACTGAGGTCACAGTAGGTAAAACGTAAGGAAATGGAATCCATATGGTAAAAATTTTGGCTCTTTTATTGAAGATTGTTAATGTATATTGCTAATAAAAAGCCAACAGGTTAAAGTAATTCCAGTGAAATGAACGGAGCAAATGGTAAATGTGCCAAAATACATGGAATTCAAATCAAAAGTTCTTTATTTAAGAAAGCGGTGAATGTATAAAGCTGACAGAGGAACCTTTCACGCTTTACTACTTGCTTCCTCATGAATTAACCTCTGGAGAAGGAAAGCCTGTTGGAAATTCCTGCTGGAATGTGCAATATTATTTAGAATGCCTTGAGCCTCCAGTGATGTGCTGATCTGACCAACCAGCCCTTTCAAAAAATTGCTTTTTTTTTTTTTTAAAGCCTACATGAAAAATGTCATTCTTGCTCTAAGCATGTGGAAACGAAGAAAACCTTGCAACCAGGCTGGCTACTTACCAGTGTAGCCTTTTCCAAGCTGCCTTCAAGCTTAGCGGTGCTGATGTCTTTTGGACTAGGCAAATGGAGATAGGATGGCCTGTAAGGGAAAGAAATAACTTGTGATTGGTGTTCACTGCCTCTGCAGGATCCATCAGTGCTTCCTTAGGCTTGCAACTATTTCATGGTCAACTGCGTAGTTCATAGAAAGGAGCTAGAATTTTAAAGGTGTTCTTTGAGAACCTGAATCTCGGGGAAACCTGTTGTGCCTTGAGATGATCAGCTAGCAAAGCATGCAAAGATAAACAGTTACAATTTTATTAGGGAGTTACGTGAATGTTGCTGGAAACAGTGACACTGCCAGTTATATTTAAGTGAAAGCGGTTGGGGCATAAGCTGATAAATTGCATTTCATGTTTGTAATTGTAGATAGCAATGGTCGAATCTAACTGAAATTGTTTGAAGTTGGAGTTTTTCATATACTTCCTTCAGCTCCATTACTCTGTCTCCTTGTTCTTCCAAATATACAGGAACCATGTTATTTTTCTGCACAAGGTTAAAGGACTTTATTACTAAATAGATGGCCATGCTCTGGTATCATTATACAATAAGATATTGTCAGAACTACTTAATGTCTTTTAGCATATTGCCTCTACTAAAATATCACTTGATGATATTGTAGAAAGCCTGAGGTTTAAAAGTAGAGGATGTGTATACCTATAAGTAGAAAAATTAATGTTAAACATCTTGTTAGCACATGTGGTTACTTGCTGAATGCCAAGGCTATCTTGTGTCTCTGTTGTTGAATGAGACTTTTTCTAAACTCTGGGGGAACTCAAGTATCTTAAAACACATCTGAGGAGTCCTACAGACTTCTACCAGTGTCAGCACTTGACAGACTGAAATCAAACAGTTTTGACATTTGGCTCCAGGAGCATGGGCTGTGGTTGCTGTTACTTCACCATCCCTTGGCATGATAGTCCTAAGGTTTATGTATTGTAATAGTGCTCACTCTCTGTAAATGGATGTGGTTGAACTTGTGGTGGCAGATAAGACTGAAATAAAACCTTTTTCAAGGAAATCGAGGGAGGAGGACTTGGGAGAGTGAATGCACAGAAATGAGGCTCTATCAGAAAGCTCAAGGGAAAGACTGGTTTAGCAAACACTTTTAATTTTACATCAGGATGCCTTTTTACTGTACTTCTGTTGTCAACACTCCCGTGCTAATAGTGTTTGGTTTTTTCCCCTGTGTTTGTGCAGTGTCTGTTAGGAATATCTGACCCAGAACTATGGTCCTGTACATCCTGTGTGATCTTTTTGAGAGCAGATAATGTCTGTCTGCTGGCTAGAAGATGTTTGTGTATTTCTCTATGAAAATCTGAGCCTGCGTGCTTTGGACAATGTAATAACTAGATTAGCAGAGACATAGTAATTTTTAAGGTAGGGGGAGAGTAGTTCAATGTTGGAAAGATTTGAAAAATGCCATATTGAAGAGCCTCATAATTTAGTAAAGGGTATTAGTCTAAGTGGATCTGCCCTCCAAGTTCACAGCTGTGGTACGTTTTTGAGTGCTTGCAGTGTTTGTCTTTGTCCAGAGCCTTTTCTTGGAGCTAATGTTCAGGGAATGGACTGAATTCCCTTAACTGGGGCCATAGAAAAAGGCTCAGGCCATCTGGCTTTATTGTTGTGGGGCATGTGCTAGCTGCTCGTGACTGTGCTCTTTGACAGAGGAAGTCTATAGAAAGCTCTTTTGATTGAAGCCCTAAATTTTTCATCTAAAGATAAATGTCTCCTAGCATAACAATAGACCTATAGGTACTAAACACCTTAATAGCAGCATATCTTTAGCAGGTACTTGGTGTTGTAAAGCTATTTTTATTTAGTAGCCTATTAAAAAAAATCTCTGCTCACATAGTTAGAGTTGGCATATTTTCTTCTGCATATTAAATAAACTGTTGCATTAGGTGCCTGTGAGTCAATATTGGGGATACAGTTTTGGGAGAGAACTCCTTCCTTTGAGAGAGGTGTTTTCTCATATCTGTACATGTAATCCTGTCCATGTATTTTGCTGTCTGCCAGTGCTTTAAGCTTCTGCCCCACTGCCGTCAGGGCAGCTCAGGTAACAGCGAGCCTTGGAGCATCACCTGTCCAGACCTGCTCAGGTTATGGGGGTTCGCTGGCGCGGCTTTGGTGCAGTAGAAGCACCTGAATTGCCAACCTAGGAGTGACCACAGAGCTGAAGTGCTCTGGGCAGGCACTGCTGGTGTGCTGAGTATCTGAAAGTAGAAATTTTACTAGTAATAAAATGTGGCACTGAATTTATTGGCCTCTTTCACGTCAGGACAAAATAGTTATATACTCTCATATAACGTAAGGTTTTGAGTCACCTTGGCCTTCTAAAATGCAACTAGCTTTTTCTTGAAATACAGCAGAAGTGTGATGGCAAATGCTTCAGGTTGGCAGCCTGTCGTCGTGGTATAGGCAGATGTAAATGGGATGCTGCCTAGAGCCTGTTGTACCAGGCTCAGCTCTCACTGGGCCTGGCTATGGCCAGAAAAGGGAGTTTTTGTGCAAGAGGGCTCAGCTTTTGTGTTTTCAGCTGTTACAGTATGGCTCTTCTAAATGTTTTTCAGTGTGCTAATACTGGGGATGTGGGGATGGGCTTGGGTGGAGGAGGCAGGAACGTGTAGAGGGGGGGTAATACGCAGAATGTGCAGAATTTCTCACCAGTAGACTGGAGCTCTGCCTTGCCTACTGCGTGGCCAGGATAGCAAACAACTTGGGCTGCCAAATGTGGTTTAGCTAATGTTTAATTCAAATACTCCAGTGAAAAACTCTTAGTCCAACATCTTACAGTATTCGCTCATGTATCTCTTTTCTTCTCCCTCAATCCTGACTTTACAAATTCCTTTATGTCACTGTAAGAGGATTTTGTTCTCTCTGTGCTCTGTTATGTCCTGTGTATTGAGCTTCCCTGTTGTGGTGCCAAAAGAGCCACCCTCCTCCTTGCTCACGTCTCACTTTCCATGGGAAAAAGTCTCTGGTGGCAGGAAATTGAGGGGGATTGTCACTGGGAAATAAAAGCCTCTGTTCCTTTCTTTGCCTTCTTCAGTATAGGAAGTCTTTTGGTATGTCTGTGGCAAATGCCTTATTAATGGGTCTGCCTGCTAGAAACAGCCATGTGCTGTTCTTGAGCTGTTGTGGATAGTCATATTTCTGAGTGCAAATGAATGACAATGACACCTTAAATGCCACTATAGGTTTTGCAAAGTTTTTTCCCAGCCTTTGTTTTTTTAAGATAACAAAAACTTTGTTTGGGGAATTGTTATCCTTGAATAACTTAGAATTATGCCTTGTAAAGTGTTCCATAAATTTGCATTCAGGAATTAAAACAAATGTTACTTTTTCTTGCAGGCTTTTTGGTTAAGTATTGGTATAGAAGTTTCAAGTTTAGCTTCATTTAAAAATATAATCTATGGATCCATGGGCTCATTTGAAAACTGTTGCAAATTAGACCTGTAAAACACCTAAACACCTCTTATTTAATGTCATCTCAAATATAAACATATTAATGGGAGAGATGTGGTCAGCTCAGCATTGATGTGGATTATCTCCATGACCCTGGGACCTCCAAAATCCTTGCCGTGGTTGTGATAAGAGGGTTAACTCTGAACTTGGGCAACACTTACACAGCCAGCACTTGTTCTCAAAATTCTTGTGCAAACTGTGTATAACTTATGTGAACCTGAAGTTTTGAATCTCTTTCCAGACACTGGAAGGTTAGTGAGGTCATGGCTCCAGTGGGTCTTGCACACTTGGGCTGATTACTAGTTTTAGTAATTATATTGCAGCTTCAGAAGTTGTGGCCCTATTTCTGAAAACTTACTCAAATCCAAAAGATTGAAATGTTTTTGTTGTCTAGTGTTGAGTCAGACTCAGTAAATGCTGTGTAAATGCCTGTGCCATGTTGACTGAAGGCACACGGAGCACCTTGGGTTGTGTTGGCAGGCCTGCAATCAGCAGCTGACAGAGCTCCAAGTATTTGGCAGCAACTGGAGTGGCTGTCTTGGACCATGGAACACCAGAAAGCTTTTTGCAATCCATAACCAAACCCCAAACATCCACTAGTTCAGCTGCCTCCTTGCCGGTGGTTCTGCTTCTGCTGTGATGGTGGTACACAGGACAAGTATTTCAAACAAACATGAGGGTGTATGTAAGTGTGATATGTCAGCTGATGGAAGATACTCAACTCTCTTAATTTATGAACACTCCCCCAGTAAACAGATTTATTTTTGTGAGAAGTATGTGGAATGAGAATACGTAAAAGGTTGCTAGCGGAATGTGACTTCATTTCCATTGAATCAATTGTGTGAAAAATATACTTAGACAATTGTTACATCATACTGAGTGCCAGAGTAAGCCTTTTCTCACGTTTGTTCAAAATTAGGTGTGACAACTTAAGGAGTGTTTCCTACAGACTCTTCCTTTAGTGTTTTTCCATGAAGGAATACCTATAATGAGGGAACTTGGTGTCTTAGCACACACGCTTTGTAAGTGTTGACGGCTGGCTAACAGGGTACCAAAATCTAAAATGAATTGAAATGGAGAGCTCTTAGGCTAGCTACACTGGCAATTTTATTAGTTTTCATCAATAGTCCAGACATACTCTTAATATTCCTTCTTTGAGGGAATACTTGATATTTTTCTTCTTAATTCCAAATCAAAAGTTACAGAATTGAACAATTGAATCATAAGAGGTTTTTTTTTTTTTTTTTTTTTCTCCTGTATAGCTTCTATGTAGTGTGTATGTGCCTTGTTTTGTGGATCTTTTTGGTTGCATCATTTTGTCTGCCTGGATCCTGCTTTGCCTTGGCTGGAGGTCTTCAGGTGAAGCCCAGTTCTGCTTACTCTGCCTTGTAACATCCTTTATTGCAGCACTCTTCCATTGTGAGTTGAGCACTATCAAGAAGTTATTGATAGAGCAGAGATGTGTGTGTTCTTTCATCAGTCTCCCAGTCTTCTGACTAATACTTCCCCTTTTACGCCGAAAGACTGAGCTTTCTGTCTTCAAACCAAGCTCGGTTTTGCATTGAATTTGGGGTGGCTGGATTGGTGGATGCACTCATGGGGTGTTTGCCTGAAGTTGTGGAAAGCTATATGCAGGGCTCTAGCCAAAGACTGAAGCCTTTGCCAAAATATATTACAGAAGGCTAGACCCAAGTCTTCGAAGTAGTTTCCTCTGCAGCTCAGTCCTGGGGCCAACTCTATCCTGCAGGTTGTCATTGTTGTTTCTAAAAGGTCTGTAAATGCTTATTTCATGTGATAGCACTGTAGCTTTGAAGCCACTATGTGCTGGAGGGGGAAAGCATGTAATCAGCCTTACCAGAAGCTGGTGTTGCAAGGGAATCCTCCCAGCTTAAGCAATATAAGGGTTGGTGCTCCCTGTGCTCTACCTTGTCTGTGCTTGGATATTCAGACCAGAAACAGCCGTTTTGGCCATGGCAGAAAAGAAACTTAATTTCCTCCCTCTGGTCTGCTGATACAGTATCTCTTCTAGGAAGGATCTGGGTTTTCTACTTTCCAGGGTCTAAAAGTTACTGCTTGCTTCTTGCCCTTTTCCTTCCTTATTGGAGGGTTTCCTAAGCAGAAAAACTTATTACAATCCCATATCTGTCAGTGCCTTCATCTGCCCTCTGAATCAATCTTTGCAAATAATTTTAATGATGGAGTTGAGGCTTGCCAGGGCTGCTCAATCTGGGATGTCCGTGTTGAGGATGGGAGGAGCCTGTGGATTTCCAGATCGAGGACTAGATTGTAAAGCATTAGTCTTATTCAGGTAAATTCCTAGACTGATACTTATCAAAAGGGTTGTGTGGTTTTCTTACTCCGACTTTCAGACAAGCTGCCTTTTTTGCTGCTTTGCTTATGACTGTGGTGAGTTGTGTTTGGAGGACAGGAGTAAATGGCTGTTTAATGAGTTAAGAGGAGCAGGGCATGGGAGCTGTGTCATGGAGGACGAAGGCTTGGTCTGGTATTGGCAATCCCATTCTGGCTGACAGGACCAGGACAAGTGATGGCACTTGTCTTCATATGTGGTGCCCTCATAGCTGAGGGAGTGATGTGATGTTTGAAAAGTGGCCCTAGAGCTCAGTGTCACAAGTAGTAAAGTGATATATTAAATTTCAGCATGGTGGCTCATCAATACTTCACCCTCGCTCTAGGGAGCCAGGCCCCCTCCAGGGGGGAGGAGAGGAGCAGTGTCAGGGAGTGGGAGCAGCCTGTCCTGGAAGTGCTGATGGTGGCATGGGCAAGAGCAGCAGTAAAGCAGCCTCCATGTCCAGTTTGCCAGCCTGAGTATTTTACCATCTGTATCTCATGTTTTCCTCCACACCAATGTTTTGGTTCACAGCAAGTCATGGCCTGATCACAGTCTATGAGAGCTCATTTCAGAGTGAGTCACACCTATTGGAGCTACCAGACTTAAAAGGACTCAGAGCAAGACAGGTATTTGTTTTATCAGTGCATGAAACTTCTGAGTAATTAGGAAGAGCCATCTTAAAAGCAAAGGAAGATGAGAGATATCAATGCTTGTGGTGATTAAAACAAACTACAAAGCTTAAAGCAGCTATATGATATGTTAAAAAATGTGTGGTAGCATCAGTCCAAAACATGGGTGAGTAGTGTCACTTCTTTTGTGTCCTTAGTAAATGCATGTGGCATCATTTCTGTGTTGGGGCGGGGTTTGGTGGGTTTTTTTAAGGTATGGCCTTCAAAGTATGCATGTACTTGTAAAGTCCAGTGTCTTGCTTTATTATAGTGCCTTTTACTTGAGTTGCCCCTGCCAGCTACTGGAAGGCGCTGACCCACTACATGAGGTAGCTGTGTCAGCAAAATGCTGAAAACTTGCTTGTGGCATGTGTAATCTGTGTGGCAGTTCAACTCAAAAAGGACTTCACAGTGCATTTAAGGTGGAGAGCCCCNAGCTCGTGGGCTGCCACAGAAAGTATCTGGCCCAGCCCTGTGTTTCCGTCCCCTCCCTTGTGACTGCACCAGTGTGCCCACAGGTGCACAGTGGTTCAGATCAGGGACTTGATCTTCCTAGAAGCAGGTTTCTTCATAGCCATCACTCTTTGACAAGGGCTGCCCCTTAGTCTGATTCACTGACGCAGCCACAGGATTGCTGATGCTGACACAAGAGGTGATGGGAGTATGCGGCTGGGAAATAGGAGGGAGGGCAGGGACAGTTCTTTTGGCAGCCGCTAGCACAGATATGGTGTCAACTTGGTTACTGGTTTATGCTGAAGACTGTTTCCAAAGGCCTCACATGCTGTGATTGAAACTTAGCCATAAGTCAGTACTCCTATATGGTCCTTCAGATTCATTGCTAGAAACATTTGGAAGAATTGTATATTTGCTCACAGAGCCCCTCTGTACCCTACAAAGAAGAAAACCAGTCATGGGGTAGTAGTTGTTAATAATCAAGGTTGTTTGCAGATGGAGTTGTGCACAGAGTCATCCTTAACAGGCTGGGAGAGTGCTTTTATGGGAGGTAATGTGGTTGCAACAGTAAGTAGGGTGTGAATACCACAGCTTATTCATTTGATTACAGCCCTCATCAGCCCCACCAGTGGGAAGCAGCTCAGTCTGTTGCAGTTGCACAGGTTGCTAAAGCTGCAGCTGGTTCCCAAGTTGCCCTTAAGACATGTTTGCAGTGCATTGTTGTCTTCATCTCTGCTGCTGAGGCTCTGCTTATCACGGGGTTGCTCCATCCGCTGTTTGCTTTGAGCATCCACGTGGGAGTCCTCAAACTCCTCTGAGGATATGTAAGCTGGAACTCTGCTGGGTCCCTGCCTCAGCCCCATGCGTTTGAGTGCTCCATCCTGCCCCCAAACCAGGTGATGGACAAAGAGCAATACACACTCGGTTTCGAACAAATGAAACTCAAGGAATTCACCATACAGAGAACAGCAGCATCTTCGTGATCTAGATATTTGTGCACCATGCTATCAAAGGCCCTTTCTGGGGAGAAAGGATGACTATTTTAACTTCTTTTCTGCAGTTATTTGCCTAGGTTCTCAGTAAAATTGCTCTAAGAATCACCCCTGACTCATGTGTAACTTGATATGGGTTTCTCTTTGCAGCTATTGTGGATGATGAAAGGCTTTCAGCAGAGGAAATGGATGAGAGGAGGCGTCAGAACATTGCTTATGAGTATCTGTGCCACTTAGAAGAAGCAAAAAGGTAAGTAAATGAAAGCACACCTCCATCTGGCCTTTAAATATGGAAGTCCAGGCCTGTTGTGTTCTTGAACATTCTTCTAATGTTCTAACGTAACTTCTAATTTGACTTCTTGAATGACTTGGATTAACTTAATGTTGGAATTTTATAGCATTCAGTATGAGAAACTAATGTCCAATGTGGAAGTTTAATTCAAAGAAGGGTTTAGAGATAATCAAGGCAATCTCCTCAGGGTTGCTGCGGTGACCATCTTCAATGAAAGTAGGGTCTGGGTACTAAAACCGAAGCTTGTGGTTTAGTAGAAAGCTGAGTCAGGCCTATGTGACTAACTGGGGAAAGTCTTTTGCTCCTGGCTGTATGGTCGTGCTCCCTCCTTGATGCTAGTGCTTGTGGAATGACCCAGATGGCTAAAATGGCAGAAAATCACCTGGGCTCTTACTGGGTTAATGATCCATATCATCTCAGTGTTTCAATGGTAAGCGCAGACAGGGCAATAAGATAACCTGGACTCTGCTCTTTCTTCAGTTCCTCTAACCTGTTGGTCAGGAGTAGTCATCTCTTGAAGCAACAGCCTGTGATGCATCACTGATCTGCAAGTGCACAGGGCTTTCATCACCTTTGTGCAAATGTACTATGCTATATACACTTCATTCTCAAAACAAATATTCAACAATATTTTCATAATTACTGAGCAAGGAAACAAGATGCGATATCCTTGTGCTTTTGGAGTAGCTTGAAGTGCTGCTATTATTGTATGTAAAAAGCATATTTTACATTCAGTCTGTTCAGAACTTTTCAAAGATGCCTATTGTACTCAATTTATTGCTCTGGCCACCACTGGTAAGTGTCTTGCTTCTGCTCTGTATTGTTGATGGTGGTGTTTTTGGTCCTAAACGTTAGTTGGGTGACTTTCCTAGGAATTTCTGTAGAGAAAAGGAAACTGATTTGTAGTACAAGCTGGAAACCTCAGTGCTATGACAAACCACAGGATCTTTAGAACAGAGGAACCCAATGTACTTCACTCAGGAATCAACCATAACATAGTACTCTGGGCTTTGTTTCTCCACCATTCTACTTGCCAACACTGCATGGCACTGATGGCTACCTACTTTGCAGTTGCGAGGCAGATAGCTGCCAGTGATCTTGTCCTAGGGGCGTTGTTATAAAAATCAGCCATTCTTACTTCCTATTCACTATGCTGCCCCATTTGCCATAACAAACATTGCCTCCTTTGCTCTTTCTTCCCCTTTCCACTGCAGAGTGATTCCTCATTCACATATTTGAGAGGGCAAGTGTCTTACTGCTGCCAGAGAGTGCTGTCCCGCTCCATATGTTTCTGTTGCCTTCATTGTGCAGTTGCAAGAGATTGCCCTTGGTCAGCTGAGTCAGCTCACTATGCTGGCAGGAAATTTGTAGCTCTTTTGCTGAGTTAGTTTCCTAGTGGTTTAGTGAGCTGACTAGTCTGATCAAGGGGTCAGAGGAGAATCGGTGCTGGCAAGGGGAAAGGGATGGGGTGCAGCTGCACACTTGAGAGACAGGAGGGAGCAAGTCTCCAACCTCTCTTGCTGAGAGGTTAGTTCAGCTCCACCATCTCAGGAAACCTCAATGAGTCAGGCTTTGATTTTACTCATGGTTCCTCCTTGGTTTGTTGCAACTCATTACGTGCTGGCTTCGGGCAAGATAGGAATAACAGTCTCCAAATCCAGCCTTTTCTCTTCTGTTACTACTACTACTAATTTATCTTCCTGGCTTTTTTCACCCTCCCTCCTTCCCAGGGGTATTTATCACTTTGAAATCAAGTCCTTTAGTTCATTTGAACCATTTCCCTCTATATTTCACAAGGAAATGTGAAGCTATTTTTACCATTAATGACTTAAATTAGAATCTGCTATGATTAAGCCCCTCCTCTTCCCTGTATTTATTTTCATACGGGTTCATGCCATTAGCAATTTTCTAGAAGAAACACTCCTTTATCTCTGCCAGCAGGTGATGGGACTTTGCAGCCAGAACAGTCACTCCCAAGGCTGTTAGGTACCTGGAAGTATTTCTGGATCTTAATTTGGGAAATAGGAATTTACTGGTAATGTTCATGGCTGATACCTGCTACTGCATGTGGTGGGGATGAGTGCTGCAGTGCAGGGAGCCTTGTGCTTCCCCCATCAAGGAGTTAGTTGGGTTGTCATGGGTGGAGTTGATGCAGCAGCCTGATGCTGCTGAATGTCCTCCTCCTGTGCCCCAGCACATGGGCCCCAGCGCTTGTCAGGGAGGAGAGGGTGGTGATTCTGGGGATGCTCTTGGGTGGACAGAGCTGCCGCGGTGGAAGAGGCAGGGCAAGGGAAACTTCTTCCTTCACAGTGAGCTGTTGGGATAATTTAGTTGCATCATGAGCTTTTGCCCTGAGACAGACTCTTACTAATGCGAAAACAATGCAGCAATGAACATGAAAAAAAAAAAAAAAAAAAACAAACAACTTGTGGAAACAAGCAGAAGTGTTTGTGTAGCTCCTAGCCCTGCTTCCTCAGGAGGCAAGTAAAGCCATCTGAGGGGTCATGCTGGTGGCAGGGACAGGCTGGGGTGGCAAAGGTGCACAGTGGTGTTCTCCCCTTCTCTGACCTGGTGAAACAGCAGCATGCAAAAATGTCGTATCTCTTCTCACTGCACAGTTATCACCCTCTCTGTGTACTTGATTAAGGGTGAAACACACTAGCATGCGGTCTCTGTTCTGTACTTGTATTGTTTTAGCATTTCCTTTGTCACAACAGAGCCTGAACAAAACTGGGGGCTCTGGAAAGTGAGATCACAGCCTTGGAGGGAGCAAGGTGGTCGTAATTCAAACTGTGGCAAAATGAGACCAGCACAGCTTGGGAGTCTTGGGTGCTGGGCATGGGCTACCTCAGCAGCACAGGCCGGATCCTGCCCTTCAGCCGTGCTGGGGTGCAGCTTCCCAGGAGGCACCAGCTGATAGATCGGCTTTTGCTGCTGTTGAATGGAAGGGTCCCAGCTAAGTGCTAGTCCCTGCTCCCCGGCACCGGAGCTGCCCCCAGTGCATGGGAGGAGGCAGGATGGTGGTCTTGGCCCCAGGTGTGGCAGCTAGTTGTGAAAGTGCCCTGAGCTGTGTCTGCTGCCTGCTTGTTCCCAGCAGTGCCTTCCTGGGTGAAACCTGGGAGCGAGAACTGCCGCTCTCACATATTTGATTTCTGTCTACGGTTGCAAGCTTTTTTTTTTTGCTTCTATAAAACCTGAATGCACAAAGAGGACTTCTTAGTATTCAGCAGGCTGTGGATAGCAATGACAATAAATAGACTGAAATGTGTAAAGCAAGGTGAGTTTTTCCATTAAGTTGTCAGCTGCTGAAATGACAGCAAATACTGTTGCAACTAATCAGTAGTGTGCAAACACAACGTGTTTTGGCCCATATTGAAGAGTAATAAATATTGAAATAAGCAATAAGTAGCAAAAGATTAGAGCAGAGCATGGCTGGGATAGTACTATGGTAGGAGTTATGTTTTTTTCTCTGCATTTTGAAATGCCAGTCTTAATTAAATGGGTGAAGAATGTGTACTTTCAGCTGCTTTTCAGAGTGCTGTTTGCACACTTACTTCCTGTAGCCCAGCTTTAATAACAACTTTCCAAGTTTAACATGAAAGGAGAAACCTGTTGCTCATAGCTGATGCTTCTGCAAATACCTTCTGTACTAGGCACAGGATCTGTTGTATGTATACAGCATAGGAAACTGTTTTTTAAACACAATGAGGAAGTTTGTAATATCTGCAGAGGTCAATAATGTTTGAATAGGGTGTTATATTTGATATTGGAGAAAAAATAAATGTTTTGTTCTATTAGATTGCTGGCCCCTATCTCCCCAGAATCACACATCCAATAAATCAAATTGCTGGTTGCTCATATATGCAGTTTGATTTATTACTTTTGTCTTAAGGAAAAGTTATTGCATATTAAAAAAAGAAAAAGTAGAGAAAAATGGATAGTATCCAGTATCCTTGAACTCCTGAGAAGAATAAAATCAATAATAGACAATTAGGAGTAGGGATTTTTTCACTTCAAGCAATGTAGCCAAGGGTGCCTCTAACAGAAGCTCTGCAGACATTATACCAATACACTTCCACTATCACTTGGGAAATTCTTCTGTTAAATAACAAAGGCTTAAGGTGGGTATGAACAGCTGTGTCACTAGCCCTAATGCCATATTGGATTAGGTTAATTTTAATAGATAAAATTTACCACAACATCCTCCTTTACAAAGATTACCTTTGTAATATCCAGAGAGTCAGATTCTGTCTTGAGTTTGGCTTTTACTCTTGCTTATTTCTTTGCAGATGTGCAATTACCGTGCTGTAAATGATAATAGAGATTTGAGGGGTTTTAAACCGTGGTTGAAGCTTTGGCATATAATTCAAGTCAAATTCACAGTAAATCTGTGGTGGCTGGCTGGGATTATAATCATCCATAATTAAGCGGACACTATTTCTCTTGGCTTCTTGGAAATTATACCTTCTTATGTTAAGCTTGAATTTGAACCGTCATTTTACTAACCTTGTCTCTCTCTGCATGAAATGGAATACGCTTTGTTTCACAAAATATATGTTGCAATTTCATAAACAGAACTGGCAGCATTTGTTTTACTACTTTTTACTTTTCTTGCTCAGCCATTCAACAGGACAGGAACTTTGTGAAACACTGAAGCTTTAGCTTCAATGTTAGGACAATGAAGACACAGTGAAGAAAAACTATCCAGGAAATATTTTTTTTTTTTTGAGAAGTCATTTTTTATTTTGAAAATGTAAACCCTCATTGTTTTCCAGTATCTTTATAATAGAAAATCAAACAATCAATTTTACATTCCAAAACCTGCATGCTTCATTGTATTGGTTTTTGTTAAATTGTTTTACAATGGCTAGTTGCAGTATTGGTCACGGATGAGATCACAGTTGGAAGCTGCTGTGTAAAAATGTACATACAGTTTAACATGCTTAAAAGGTCAAGCTCTGAAGTGTTTAATTGGCTTCAGTTAAAGTTAACAGTTTTGCAGTACCATAGAAAACTCAAGTTGCTCCAGTTGTCAGGACCATGGGACCATGGCGGGTTGCTTTGGAGCCCACCCCATTCCTGGGCAGGTACCAGAGTCCTATGAGGGCTTGGGTGCTACAAGTGAATTCTGACAGGTTTAATGCTGCAGTTTCTCCATGAGTGAAGTTGTGGCAACTGTGCAGCTCATGGATGAATTAATGCTGCTCACGAGCTCTATTTTAAGTCCATTTCTTTCAGACTACTGGAAAACTTTAAAGCTTTGCTTTTAAGAGGTAAATGCATAAAATTGTAATATAGTTGTAAAACTAGCTGGCAGAAAACGTCGAGATACTTCTTGGTAACCTATTTTGTATGGGTTCATAAAAAAAAAGGCATTCTTCTGGGAGTCATAGTCTACTGACACATTGTAGATTATGAACTTTGTCTTATCTCCCTCTCCGTCTGCCTTAAGCCTGATAAAGCACCAGTCAACACAGCTGGCAGCAGCTCTGTAAAGGCCAAATCTTTAAAATTAGGCTAGTTCTTGAGATGAAATTCTTGGAAGAATCATACTTAGCCAGGATATACCACTCCCTGAAGTATCTCAATCTGTACAGAGGCATTGATCAGCCAGTATACTTGCTGTTTCATGGCTTGATCCTCAAGGATACTCACCTAGCAGACAGACTGCCAGCTATTGAGTTGAACAGGGTTTTTTTTTTTGTTCCAGACGGTTATACAATTGTACAGATATGCCAGAGTTTTCATATGCAAGTGTCAGTGACATCAATCAATCCAATAATTGCTTGGAGAGTGATATTTGCATATGAAAAGTCTTAATAGTAAGATCTGAAGGAGAGAGAAACCTTTGTGCTAGTTTCTGTACAGGATGCATTGACCTGCTCACTGGGATGTTGAGGTAATTTGTGCACATGGTATGGGTCATTGCTCACTGTGTATAGTTGCAGAATAATGCTGCTGAGTAATGATGGATGTGACCTTTGTTTTTTGGAGTCTAAACCATATGGCACTTATCCCATAGCATGCACTGAAGCTAACAGTACAGCCATTTCTGGGCCAGTTCTCTTTCCCAATGTTTTCCCCTTTCATTTTTGGCACCACTCTCTTGTAAAATGAATTGTNGAAGTTAGTTCATGCTCTGATGCCCTCATGTTTGTGTAGTTTGTAGGTTCAGCTTCACCAAGAGGGCACACAGCACTTTCCTTTCTCCTTCACTCTCCCCTTTGGAACTTGGATTATCTTGAAAGCCTGTTTGACTTTATACTCCACTCAAAAGACTAGCTGCTTGTCAGGTCAAACTGATGGCTTCATTCTGCACCCTGAGTAGCTCTCAGGGAATATTAACTGTAACCTGAGGTGGCCTCATCAAGGTATCAGTAACTGAGTCATTATGGTACTGTATGGAGCAAAGCAAGGAGTAGGGGAGCAGTCTATCAGGGGAGTCTGGCAGGGATTCTTGCACATCACTGACCAAAACTTAAACATCTGGAAAGATAGCAAAGGAAAGCTTGAGGCTGAGTTGTGCAGGGAGGAGCACAGCTGTGGGTATTAGAGGTACCAGAGGGACTTGAGTTGTGCACCTTCCAAAGGGATTTATATAAAGACACTGTTGGGAAGAACCTGTGACAGTAACTGTGGGATGGAAGGGCACTGTTTTATCCTTTGCTTAATGTTAAAGGACTTAAGTGTTTCTCTTTACATTGGGTAGGTCCTTCTGCACTCTTTGGACTCTGCTTCATAGGTCAGAGTGTGGCTCCTATTCACCTGAGAGCAGCCAAGGCCTTTGCTTCCCTGCGTGTTAATGATGGAATAAATCACGGAATGTGTGCCAGGGAATGTGCACTGTGTGCCCATGCCACTGTACTGGACTGTGAGCTGTGGCAGTTGCATGTCACACTGCTGATGTAGCTGACCAGCAAGTGGTGTGTTCTGCCTGGCACATATCCTGTTGTGCTATAAGTGTAGTGTAGCACTCGGAAAGTTTTGTTATGTCATTATGTGTCTGTTTGCTGTGGACTGGAGGAGGAAATTACCTGGGCCAATGGAATCTGTTTTTTAACAGCTCCCTTGCAGGAGTGTACTTTTCACATGCTGATATCCTCCTTTCCCAGCTGCCATGTCCTGGAGAGCTGTTGATCTTTGGAAGAAGTGTTTATTCAGGCTCTTGCAGAAACTGCTGTGGGGACATGTGAATGGCTCTTCATAGATCAGAAGAGCTGAGGCAGCAACTTTGCTTGGTGACCCTTATAACACTACTTTGTGTAGACCACTGCTGTTGGTGAGGAGCCCATAGGTATGTCCTGGTGGGATCTTACGGCATTGGAAACGAGAAATTGACTGTTCACAAGACATATGCTTGTAGAGCAGGAGACTTTTGCTATAGCTTTGTGGATGATAGAAATCCAGGTCCCTATGACTTGTTTAGCTACTGCTTTTGGTCTGGAGATCCCAGAATTGGTCCAGTAACTGTTGAGACTTGCAAAATAACCAATGTGCCACTATACCTCCAGTTCTGGATTGGAAAAACAACCCAGGGAGTGGAAGGGTCAGTGCTCGCTGAACGTGTAGATGTGACCTTGCACCTGGCTTTTGCCTGCCAGCTACTGCAGGCAAGCACTTCATGAGATAAGGCAGTTGCTGAGGGATATAAGTCTGTGCTCCCTTAAAAATCACTTTTGGTGCAAATATCTGAGCAATTCATTGACTGGAGGAGGAGCGCTGCCACAGTTTGTACCTCATATCTTTGGGTATGGAGTAATTTTAGAAAGTGCTTTGGCTGTTAATGTTGCTCACTACAGACCACATGAATCTTGTGTTAGAAGATATAGCTATTGCAAAACCACAGTGTTCCCCACCACGAGATGACTGGCAGCCCTCTGTGAGGGACCCAGTTGCTGACAGTTAGAAATTTGGAAGACGCTTTTTGAGAGCAACACGTGGTCAGACTCATAACCAAGCTGGTTAAGTAGTGGCAGTGTGTGTTTCTGTATGTGTACTGTGTGGTGCTTTTGATTGCTGTCAGTCGCAGTGTTTCACGTGCTTTAAGAAATATGGCTTTTTGCTCACATGCATTTAAATGCACGGGTTTTTTAAGAGGTGTAGTACAGCAGCATCCCAGAGTTGCATGTATGCACCTTGCAGGAACTCAGATGTTTGTGAGATCACCTCTTCTTAGTGTTCTGGAGCCACTATTACTTGAAGCTGAGAGTGTGACAGCCTCCCATGGCTGCTGTTGCTGTTTTTGTGGATAGATGTAGAGATAGGCATGTGCAGGCATCTGTAGGGGGGGCAAGTAAAACCCTCAAATTCTCTCCACCTCACCCAAGGTAGGGAGGGCTGTGAAAATGGCTCTCAGTGCTTCACTGTTTCCTTGTTTTCCAGCTGCCCATGTTTCTTCGAATTGCTTATGTACTTTCTGTAGTGGACAGGAAGAGACATTTCAGGGTAATCTCTTCAATCCCAGGTTTAACACTGACAGGGGAAAAAGGTTCTTCAAACCAAGCTATTTTTTTGAAAATTTGAATGATGTATCTGTTTTTCATCTGAGTTCAGGAACTGGCTTGCATTCTTGAATTAGTACAACCTAAACTAATTCAGTCGCATGTGTAAAGGAATATTTTCTCTAAAACCCAAACAAAAAATATGCCTTGCCAAGGTTTTGATTTTGGAGTTCCAAATCATATTAGGTAGTCAGACAAACTCTTAATGCCAGTGCATGTGCAGATGAAAAAAAATCCATGGAGTTTACCTGTTTGTAAAAAGATAAATGGTAGCCCAAAATATCCTTGCTGTAATTGTCCACAGTGTATGCATTCAGAATTAGTTTTGTGTTAGCTGCAAAATAAAGAGATTGAGATAGTGTTTGTCTGTTTCTGCAGCAGCAGCAGTACATGGCCTCTGAACACTTAATGTATTCCACTGTTTCTACTACATACTAGCGTCATTCTTGACAACTAAGGCCTTGAAATTGGTTTCACAAGTAGAGACTGAGAGCTGTGTATGGGTTTTGAGCCTGACAAATTTGAGTCTGGGGGAAGGGCTGTGAATGAATCCTCTCAAGTGAATGAATGGAGCTGCTCTTGAGCTTGAAGTGCTAGGAAGGATTTCACATGGCTTACAGTAACTATAAATGGTATGCAGGTTCTGGCTTGAAAGCAGAGACCTCCACTAGTTGCAAGTGTAACAGCTCTACTAGCTTGAAGGGGAGAGAATCTTGCAGGTTTTTGCTTTTATTCAAGTTGAATTGAGAAGTGTTGACAAGTGAGTTGTTATGGCATTGGGTATAGATTTGTTCTGGCAGGATGACGGTTAACTGCATGCATAATTTTCCAGCTATCCAGAGGACAAACAGCTAGCCTGCCCTGGGATGAGAGCTCACAGGCTTGCAGTTGTAAAGGTATGCCATAAATGTCTGCGGTGAAGAAGTATCCTACTCTGTGAGGCAGTGAAGATGAGACCCTGGATTATAATCCAGGGTCTTCTTACTCCCACATGGGTTGTTAGAGCTCTTGGGTTATTAGTGGTACATTCACCCTGCAAGGGAAGTGATAAAGCTAGTCTGACAACTCAAGCTCTTCTGCCATCTATAGGGTGCTAACTATTTCTAAAAGTTGGTTACCATCAAAGCGGATGGGAGCATTATAAAATTTGGTGCAGCAAGTGAGAGTGTAAAAGGAACTCTTGTAAAAAATGAAATTGCCTTAAAACCAATGTTTTTCATTACCGTTAGACTGTTCCCTAACAGTCTGCCTGTTGTAGGGCCAAAGGCGGAATTTGCACATGAAGGCAATAAAAGCTGCAGGGGTTCCTGCAGCCAAGCACCCATCACTGCCCAGGAATTGCCCTGCCCTGGTGTAGTTAAGCTTCGGGCACTGCTGTGTTTGTTTGCCAGTGGGTGGAATAGGGAGAAGCAATGGGAGCAAGGAGAGAATGGGGAATAGTTCACTGCAGTTGTGCAAAAAGTACCCCCCACCTGGAGGCTCAAATGTGGGAGGAATTTGTAGAGGGCCACTGGATGCAGGGACGGACCCTGGCTGCTGCTCCTGGGCTGTGAGGCTGGTTGGGTGCATGGAGGATGCCACTGCACACCAGCCACACTTACCCATGGGGCACCCTGTCACCAGTCTTACAGAAAGCATCAGAGCATCAAATGCATCATAAGTCGCTCTGTGGCAGGAGTTTATTTAAAGGCTTACTGTCAACCAGGCTGCTTTAAGACAGTTAAATAGCATGATTTACATCAAACATCTATCTACACATTGTGCCAAACCTCTTTTTCCACTGTTAAATAAACAAAGCGATGAAATAATGCGGCATCGGCGGATGTTAAAAACTGGAACATCTTCCTTTCCTGATAGCTTCCAAGCTGTGGATTGCATCACCTTCCTTGCCATGGCCCATGGAAAGCACAGTGCGCTTTACTCGAGCGTGTCTGCGTTTACGTGATGTACAGACTTGGTCATGTGGGGTTTGCTTTGCAGCATGTTTGGAGGAGTGCCAGCCCTTGGTCTCAGCTGCTCTCTCTTTGCTGGAACAGAGTTCAATGGGATTCGTGACTGAAGACGGGTTTCAGGGCTTCCCGTTTTTCTGATTAACATCTACAGAATAGGGAAGAGTCAACTTGATACACCCAGTAACTTCTGAGATGCACTCTCTTTGGCTGCTTTCAAAAAGAGAAATCAAAACTCTTCACTTCTTTGTTGCACGTGAGCTGTTGGGAGGTGGGGGGAAAAGTGGTGATCTTTCTTTTAGGAAGTATTGATGGCACTAAAAGAGCTGTATGTCTGCAGGTTTTTTTATTTTTAATAGCATGCTTTTACATGCTTTACAGTATTTTCACATGTCCTCTTCATGTCCCCTTCCCCTTGTTTTCCACCCCAAGAGCACTGATCTAACCTTATGATTCACTTAATACTTAACAGTGGGATGGCTACTATCTTTTTTTTGGGAGAGCTTATACTTTAGTTGAAGTTTTGGTAAATGCAAGAGTAAAGCATGGAGTGGTATCAGGATATTTCTGTGTTTGGTTTATAAAACTGGCAGATGCCTTTTAATATTTCTGCTGTTTTCATTCCCCACAGAGACCTTGATCTGTTGCTGCTAAATAAATATAATTCTGTTGTGATTCCTATTTCAACATTTTCTCCACTTCCTCAAGGTCAAAGTGGTATCACATGATGGTTAGTAGCAAATATTTTTTTCCTTAGTAAGAAGTAATAGGAGAGAACATACTTTTAAACAGGAATTGATTCCAGAAGGGATTTTTTACTCGTGGGCTTATGCACTCTTACTATGTTACAGAGAAACTAGGAGTATATGGAGACTTCTCAAAAATTTTCTAGCATCTTGTGTTCCTTTTAAAAGCTGTTTATTGTCAGAGAAAACTGTAGGTAAGAAAGATGGTGTCTACTTGAATTTTCAGTGCCTGAAACTGGCAGGGACTAACCCATTTGCTGTGGTGGTTACTGGCAGAGATTGCAATGGTATTTTCAATGTCAACAGTAATTATTGTGCTTCTTAGGAAAAAGTGTTAAACAGCATTTTCAGACATTTGTAAAGATGTCTAACAAAAGATTGAACTTGTCCACGGCAGTGGAAAAAAAAAAAAAAAAGACTAGGAATGCAGGGGTAACTGGAGAATTTAACAAGATTGACCTTTAATAACCTGAGATGCCAAGGAAGAGGCAATAGACTGCAGCTGCTCCTCTGAAATCTGTAAAGGGCTCCTGATACACTTAGCATTCGCTGGAGTCGGTAGAGATGTTACTTGTATTTGCTCTGCTTTCTGAAATTGAGGCCAAAACCTGTATGTTGGCAAAAGGTTGTATTTGATGCAGTTTTTCTTTTGGATTCTGCTTTAGTGCAGCAAGAATTGGATCTGTCCATCTTCAAGGACTTTTCCTTTCTTGTGGCTTGTCATTAGATTTAAAAATGTAAGGTTGAACTCTGCTCTTGCTTCCTAGGCTTCCTAAAAACATTGATACCTACATTTCGGTGCAGAATTTTCACCAGTCGCTTGGTTTCCAGCAAGTTCAAAGATGCATGCATGCAGTGCTTCTGACTTAAAATGTCAAGATCCATGTGTTGCAAAAGAAACCACTTTCTCAGGGGCAGAGTTTGCAGGTCTCTCTGGCTATTCTGTTTCTGTGCTGCCTGTGAACTGGGTTTCACTAGAGAAACTGTATCTTCTGTGAAGATCCTGTTCAGCTGGTACTTTGATAACATAATTAGATTAATAATTAACACTGAGTGTGCTGTGTGGCCTTTCATGTAACCCAGGATGCGAACAAGCAGGTGACTGTTATTAAAAATTATCTCTGCTTGCAGCATACCAAAGGCTTATGGTTCATCAGCAACAAAAAAAGTAGAACAAGATATTTGTAGAATGTTTTGTTTTTATGTGGGTCTTTAACTTTCTCTCGCTTACAGGAACATCAGGGAGGAGGGCTGAGAGAAAGTGTGAGAACCACTTGGCAGTTTTCAAGGAAGAGCAAATTCCTTTTGGCACTTTCTACCCACCCCTGTTGCCCTGCAATTGATGAACTGGTATGAAAATGGCTTTCTGGCCTTCCACAAGGCTTTAAAAACAGTACACCAAAATAGCCCGCTTTTTTTTTTTTTTTTTTTTTTTAATTAAAAGAGTGAGAGAATAAGATGAAACAAACAATTTTTGTAAACTAAGTGCTATGACAGCTTGTGTTTCTGACAGGCATGAAAACCTGTCCAGTTCTTAGAAGAAAAAAAACTTTGAGCTCTTGACTGCTGTGTGTGCTAAGGTACTGAAGGAATTACTTACTCTTGTAAGGCTTTAGGTCTGCCACTTGTCAGTTTCATTTTAGGAGGCAAACCTCCTGACCTTTCTCTGCTGGTCAGGGGTGCTTTTTTTTTTTTTTTTGCCGTATGTGTCAGGCTGGAGAATTTTGCTGGGATGTGCAGCAGTACGACAGAGCAGGCACCTTGCAGATGTAGCATGGGTTTTGAGCATCTGTAGCAGAACAGTGGAAGCAGATATAGCAGAAGAAGCTGCAGCTGGGGTTTTCCTTCTCCTGCCACAGAAGAGGAATATCTGCTCTTCTCAGGACTGACCAAGCAAGGATTTGGGAAAAGGATGTGCAATTTTTTTTAGCTGAACTATGCATCCAATTATTTGGTATGAGGCGTTCAGCTTTTTGAGTGCTTCTATAAAAATTAGCATGTATCTAGTGTGAAATGGCTATCACCTTGAAGCAGTGAATCCTTTCACATGTCTGCCTACTAGTAAAAATGCTGTCTGGGGTGCATTAGAGCATGCAAGTAAAACAAGAAAACTGCTTTGTTTAGAAGTACAGCTTTGGTAATGTCTGATAAAGCACTTTCTAAAATAACAGTTGTTAGAGCTTTTGCACAATACCGCTTTCATCCACTTCTGACATTTAAACGTTGAAATACTATTGAGTCAGTGTTGCAGAATGTTTCCATGATGACCATATTATTCTGAGGAGTCTGATCAAGGAGCCAAAAAACTGAATAACCTCAGGCATTTTTTTTCTCCTGCTGCATCATCTATTGGAAAGTTTCACTCAAGACACACGTTCAGAAATTGTGATGAAGTACCCTGACACAGTATGTCCTAGAAAGTGGCTTAATGAGTTTAAAGTGCAATCCTAACTTGAATAGAAGTCATGATTTAAAGGTCAAAAGTGCTTGAGCTAGTGATAAAAATGAGCCTTTGTTGTAATTCCCTTCTGTTAGCTATGCTGGCTTGCAGTGCTCCAAGTGAGCTGTACTGGATTTTCCTAGAGGTAGGACTTCAACTAGAATTTATTAATGGATGCAAACCTGGTAAAACAGATTAAAGACTTATTACTTGATCTGCAGAAGTCCTTTTTTTAACAGCTGTAAATAATAGGTGAAATAGCTTGAGTCACATCATGGAATTTCAAGGTTGGAGACTGTTTTAAATTATAAACTTGGCATACCTGCATGGGAGTCGAAAATGGATTCCTGCCACTTTTCTGAGTGAAACTGTGTGAGAAACACTCAGTGGGTGCTTTGTAGTGCACCCGACCTGTTCTTCCTCCCACTCTGGGAAAGCATCAGGATACGTGAGAGGGGACCGATAGCTTTGTTCTGTTTGACTTGTTCATGTATTCAGCAGGCTTGACAGTTTTCCATGATGTGAATGGTAAAGAAACACACACCCAAGTCACTAAGGAGCCCATTAATAGCTTTTTTCTAAAACTTTAAAAACGCAATCTCATAGGCTTAACTGTTTACAGGTTCATCTCTGTGTCTGCCCTGTTAAAGTCAGCAGCAGCTCTCTTCTGGCATGTAGGAATTATGTCTGGCAAGTCTTTACCCCTGACTGCATGTGTTAGAGGGACTAAAATATTTTTTTATACAGACCTAATGCTAGCTGCTGAAATATTTCGCAGTCTCTTTGTCTGCCACTTCTTTTCTTCCACTCCTGTTAGGTCTCATTAGAAAAGTGCTCCACTAACATGGTGTTACAACTGGAGATATAAATCTACAGATCAGGAGGGCAAAAGGTTCAGGCTTTGACATAGTTATTGCCTTGATTAAATCTACTTTTTTTTTTTTTATAGTCACATTGATTGAGATCTACCTTTGTCATGCTTTTCCTGAGCAGTCGAGAAAATACTGTACTCCAGATACCCTGTCTGGCAATGGTGTGTGCAACTTTGAACTTTGAGTGACCTATTTGAATAGATTAGGGATGAATACAGTGAATATCCTGTCTCAGTATCTACAAAAGACATTGCACAGTAAGTATGGCACTACTGTAACACACATGGCTTTCTGCTAGGCAGGCGGAGAATGAAAACTTTTGAACACAGTGCAGTGCAGATGGTTTACTGCTGTCATTGTGTGTGTCAAAGCATGGGATTTGGAGAAGGAAATAGCAATACTTAGACTGGATGTGCATTGGTAAAAGAAACAGGTGGAAGATGTTTAGATGTTCCCTCTGATATTGCAACTAAATGGTTTTGTCAACAGTGAAGGAGGGAAGAGAAAGATCTGTGTCTGGTGTGAGGCTTGATTGAGTGCTGCTGCCCCATTAGCTGGGCCTGAGGGTTGGGGACAGAGTCAGGGGTCGCAGTTCCCTAGCCACTGCTGCTAAAGCCTGATCCTGAGTTTAGGGAAAGCTTGTCTCACTGTTCATCTGCTTTAGCCTCAGAGTATGTCCTGGGAAAATCAGCTGGCAAAGTTGTGCATGGTCTTTATGGCAGAAATTAGACCAGGATAATGTCAGACAAACTGAAGTGTGAGCTTGGAGGAGAGGAAAGAGATGACGAGCAGAGGCAAACATGTGGGCTGATGGCCTGTGGGGGAAGGGGTGGCCGACGCAGGGAGCAGAGGAACAGATCCAGCAAACTCTGCAAGCCTGTCTCAACAGGATCACAGACAAGCAGTCCAAGAAGCTGGAAAAGCAATGAAAGAGAAGATGGGGGCTGGAGGATGGCTCTTTGGATGAGAAAAGAAGCTTCCTCAGAAGATGAAAATATATTGTTCCTTCCTTGCCATAAAAAGGGAGGAGGAGGAGTGGAAGGCTGTGCTATTGAGGAGTGGGAAGAAAGGGTTGATGTTTAGTGTGATGAGATTTGACATCTTTCTCCACCTGGTCTGGCTGGAGCTGCCATGTAAGGGATGGATGAAGACTCTGGGGGTAACATGGTGTGCAGGGAGATGGCAGCCTGCAGGACTGTCCAGTGAAGCACACTTGCCACATGGTAGCCTTCTAGTGGCTGCCAGAACATAATTTTACTGGAACCCTCTCTCAGTTTAGCAATTGTGGTGGAATATTTTATGTAATACTATGAACAGCGATATTAATCTTGATTACTTTTTTTTTTTCATTCTTTGTGATTCTGGAAATTCTGAATTGGTACGGTTCAAATACTGCTCCTCCCTCAGAACCAGTACTAATCAGTGTTCACTTCTGTAGGGATAAGATCTTTTTTCTGCTCCATCCAAATGTTGAGATGTAAACTTTGTCTACTCATGCTGTAAACAATGACTTTCATCTAATAATGAATTGCTAAAGCACAGTGTGTTCCTTGCTCTTTTAAAGTAGCTTAGATGCGCTTTAACTATCAACACATTTATGCTAGCTATGTGGTTGTTAAGGGATAATAGTTGTGTACTTGTTAAGGGATTTAGCTACTGAGAGGGGAACAAGGTCTGCCTATCCTTGGCAGTGGGTCTCTAGTTTAGGTTTCTTGAAGTACGTAAGACCTGGTAGTCACTGATCCCTAGATTAAGCAGCTTCTCTGCATGTCAGATTAAACAGTTACCATAACCAAGATACCTGACAACCAAATGGTAATTTGCTACAGTAATTTTGACAGTTAAAAATACAGTGCTAATATACTTAATGTAAATGTGTTTTCTGGCAGTGTTGTTTGTTTGGAAGATGTGCATGATACTTAAAGTCAAGGGTTGAATAACCAAGACACTTAAAGTGAACAAAACAAGACATTTACCAAAATAGCACTTGGGAGATGGAGACTTGTGCCATTTATAGAAGCCATTTAAAAAGCCATCAAACCAATTAAGTAGTCAGGGAATGGGAGAGATGACAAAACCTAAGGAGTCATCAAAATTTGGGATGAGGATCATTCTTGGGTTGAATGGAGTCTGCGTGGCCAGTATTTTGTACTGTCCTGGTAAAACCTGTGACCTGTGAATTGTCTAAAAAAGAAAACTCAGCCAGACAAGGCCTCATGTGATGTGTTCCATGGGTCAGCTGTTCAGGGTCACTCGTTGCCTCCTCCTTGACTTTGAATCAGCTCCTGATTTGCTATTTGTCATCTCTGAGAAGTGAATGTGAAACTTATGTTCCAATTCTTGTGCTGTGGTTTTTGTCTTCTCTTATTTTGATTTTGCATGGGAGGAAAACTTCAAGCATTTGGCTTCCTGTAGAAATATCTTGTGCAAACTCAAGCAATGTTTCCTGAGTAAAACATAGGATTATACCAGTTATTCTAATTATACTGGTTATTCTTAACACTGAGAAGCAGAAATAGAACCTGTGCAAGAATACTGAGCATTTCTTTATGCTGTTTCATTTTTTTTATGCTTTTATTTTTAAAGAAATACTAAAATGCAAGAGCTTTTTCTCACTTGCCATTTACTTAAGCAGTTTTACTCCTCTCTAAGTACAACATTGCCTCATGTATCCCTACTTCAAAGGCTTTCCCTTGATGCTGTCTTTCCCATCTGCCTCAAATTGGTATGCCTGATCTAAAGCAAGCTGAAAATCCTTGAGTATTTGGGTAGTCCGAGCAATATTTAAAAAGCTGCTTGCTAGCAAATGCCAAGCATGAAAATTAGTGTGCTCAGGGATGCATCTTTTTAAGAAGCATGCCTCACCATTGGGAACGAAGGTGCCTGTGGGGGTGAGATCTTGTAGTTTTCAACAGGTCTTGTTCCCAACCTAGATGAAGTTTACCTAATGTCTTTATATTTTTTGGAGGGGGGGAAAAAAAACCCCAAAACCTGATCCAAAATACCCAAACCTCTTGAAGTTTTCTAACTCCTGTTCTGCCTCCTCATTTTGGTTTAAGAAATAGGAGTTTTTCTTCTGGCTCCCTTCCTACTATTTCTTCTCCTTTACAGTGAAATCCAGTTCTTCCCACTACTGCATCTTCATCAGCCTTTGCTTTTGGGAGGGTTAAGAGACTTGTTACCTGTTTATAACTGACAATTATAAATTATTAAGAGTCTCCCACCCTCTACTGGTGTTCCCTGCTTTGCCCCAAACAGATATGGGTCTATCTTTATTCTGAACATCAGGAGCAACAGTGTACAGAATCAGTATCATCTCCCTAGTTTTCCAAAGGCAGTAAATAATGACTAAAGCACTGTAGCAGTCTGCATGCTCAGAAACCTGATGATACATTTAAGTTACGTTGCCTTCACATTTTAAGCTTTTGCTGTAGTGAGAAACAGTAATGATATATTTTAACAAGATCTTAAATTCTAGGAAAGTCCATTCCCCCAGGTCAAACTTCTTGTTTGCAAGGGATGGAGCTTTGCCAACAAGCTGTGCTTGAAAGGAATCATTGTGCAATATTTGTCTTTTTAAACCATCCTACCCATAACTGCATTCTATCAACGCAAGTATGCCGCTCTTCACACAAGAACAAGTTTAATGGCACGGAAAACAGATCTGCATCTGTTGCTTCTCACTTGATGTTCAGTCTGTGGCTTAATAGGTGAAAAATTGGTCAAAATAAGTCATCTAGACATTTGGTTTACTTATTAATAAGCAGGTGTCTACACTTTTGTGTACTCTGTTTACATGAGGCTTCTTTTTCATGCAAATCATGCTTGCTACTGCCTAAGCCACCCTGGCCTGAATAGCTTTCCTCCTCTTTCAGAGGCAAACCCCAGCAGCTGTGATGCAGCCGGGGAGAGAAGCCGTTATGATGCAACATGGGAGAGGTTTTCTCTTCCTGGTTCCAGCCACTGGGTCCTGGGGAAGGAAGTGGCTGTCATGGTATGGCTGCGGCTCCTGCACCATGCTCCTTGCTGGCTGACACTTTCTGTCCCTGGAAAAGAGAATGAATTTGGATTTAGCACAGTGATTTGTTATGTTATGCAGGGCAGATACTATTGCTGAAGTAGTAGCAATACATTTCTGTAAAGGAAACCCTTGCTAAAGTGGAGGTGTAAGCCATATGTAGTCAACCTTACAATAGACAGAGATGCATGCTAGGTTCACTTCTGTTTGCGCAATTCCTTTTTCCCTCATTCCTGCTGCAGGCAGCCTTCTCAAGGAGGGATGAGAGGTCTGTTGCCAGCTACCTGAAATTCCTTTTTAGCTGGGAAGTCCTCCTGCAATGGAAATCCAGAGCCAGATTACATCTGCTTTTTGCTCTTCGTTGCTCCAATGCTCCTTTATATCTGTCCTGTGGATTATTCATCCTTGTGACACCTTTTGGTTCTACCATGGAAAGCAGAAAGAAAATTTTATTGATGACTGATTTTTCCAATTGCTGTGCTTGAAGGTATAAACACTAGATACTTTTGGTTCAGCTAATGTTCTCCTCTGATCCTCAAAGGGTGATTTGATGGTAGCCAGATGTTAGTCATTGTTAATCTTCATCCCACAAATTCCAGGCATTAAAACAATGATTGCCTTTATCCTTGAATTTGGAAGCTATTGCAATTCACTTGGTATTTCAGTTTAGCATTTGATGTAGGAAGGGTGAGCGGTGTGATACAGTCAGTGTGCTGGGCGTTGAAGAAAAATAGTGCTGGCTGTGGCTTTCACTGCATCTAGAAATCAAATTAGCCTTCAGTATTTCTAGGTGGTTATCCCATCTGATTCTCCCTATGAGTACACATACCCATCACTGACTTACTGGTAAAACATTGTCACAATTAAGCAGGAAGTGTGTGAATACATGCCAGTATTTACGGCTTAACTATTCTTACTCATAAGTTTTATCTCAAATAGTAAAAGGAGATGTTTGGCTCCCCTCTTCTGGGGGAACTCTCTGGTACAGTGGAGATCAGTACTAGAAATGACAGTAGTGAGTCAAAGGTTAGTTATAATATGTGGGAAAGCAATAATGAAACTTTCTGCTGGATGCCAAAGTTGCTCCCTAGGTACTAATGACTTGTTTGAGGTTATTGCTCCTTCTGTCAGGGTACTTGTGAAGATATGAAGGAATCTCAGCAGTTGTAGTAGCCTGTTCTGGATCAGAACGGGTTAGGCTTAGTTGCCTTAGTTTGGTTCATTAACCACACTTGGTTAGAGACAGTTGCCAAGTTCCTTTCAGTCCAAGATTCATTTCCTCTGAAATAGATACATTAGAGAAGACCTCTGTGCAAGCACTATCGAGCAGATGAAAATTTATCATGAAGGGATTGTGTCAGGGCTTTGAAAGGAAGCAAAAAAAGCCCACCCATATTCTCCTTTTTAATCTTAAATGATTACAAACCATCAGCTTTGAGTTCTTAAGAAAATAATTCTTGTTGTTTCATAATTATTCCCATCCAGGATGCAATTAAATACCACTTATTTACAAAAAAAGATGTTTAAATACAGGGTAAGCATAAAAAGAGCAATATATCTGGTGTGTTCAGTGATAGTACTGAGCCAGTTTATTGGAAATCAGCCTTTGCAGGTCAGTGTGCACATCGCTGGAAGGAGTAACGACAGGGACACACAGCCTTTCTGTACTTGTTCTCATCATTAAAGGTGGATGGGTTACACAGCTGTAGCATCTAACTTGCTGTGTCCAGATGGTCAGCTTCAGATGCTGTATATGTGGTTCCACTTTTTTGTTAATAATCCAGATACGACCCATAAATCCCAGGGTAAGAATTCAGGCAAGAATGTAAACTTACTTTAAGCTGCACAACAGCTTAGCTGTCTCTGGCGGTTTGTGCCTTTAAAGTAAAGAATTTTCAGAAGTTTATCAGTACCACTGTCCTCAGACTCATGGCAGTTCCTAGGTTTGAAAAGGAGATGCTGATAGCATGTGTATATAGAATACTCAAATCAGGTAAACCAGCTGACTTGTGGATATATCTCCTAATGAAGCACACTGACCTCTTCAACAAAGAGTAGGCATGTAAATATTCTTTAAGATATTGGGGTGATGACTTATAATTTGCTGACAGACTTCATTCTCCACAGAGCTGAGGAGTTCTAATCTGTTGAACTACCTAAAGAAATTGAGCAGCAGCACAAATCTCGTAAGGATAATTAGACGAGTCCCTCTTAGTCATTTGTACATTCCATGTAAATGCACAGAAAAAATGTCTAGACACATTTATTAAAAAAAAAAAATTATTGAATTTGTGCCTGACATGGCTCTAAGTGCTGTGTTTCAATGCCTTTGGAAGCAACCGAGTAACTCTGAGGCTTCAGTCCTTGGGAATGCTGCTTTCCTTGAGCACCATCTGCACACACCTGTGTGTTCTCAGAGTGCAACTGCTGGAATAAATGACTGCACTCTCTAACAGCTGTTTGAATAGTGTCCAGTAGTCTCTTTGTGCAAAGAAGCCTGAGTTGTTGTACCTTAAATTTAGGGCTAATGGTACTCAGAACTGAAGCTTGTTACAAACCTGCTGCATTTCTTTAAGTTCTGGTTATGCCTACATCCACAAGTTGTCAATAGGTTTTATGAGTCAATCCTCTGAAGTAGGTAGTTGAGAGCAATGACATGTTTTAAAAAAAAAAAAAAAAAATTGCCTGTTAAGTTTAAGAAATTGAGACTCAAAGGGTTTTGTGAGTAATTAGTAAAAATATTCATACATCTTTGTGTTGAACGTGCTGGGGATCCCTTGTCTAGCCTGTGTAACTGTCACTCCAATTTATATTCTCTGGCATACTTCTGAGATTCAGGTTGTTCTTCATAATGAAGTTTGAAATTAAAACAAACATATCCCATTCAGAAAGGAACCTCTTAGATACGGGACTGGAATTGTCTTAAGCTATTTCCTTTGAGTCTTCTGGTGTTGTACCTGCCTTGTCCTGATCACAGGAGGAAACTGCATTGCATTGGACTTGCTCTGTAAAATGTGCTGTTAAATTTCACCTTAGATATCGAGTGCACAATGCACTTAGTCATGGTGACAAACCTTTCTCTAAGAGTGACTAAAAAGGAATATGAAAGTAAGATACTTGCTCACAGAAGTAGATGAGAACCTGGCCCTAAAAGTAACAATTTCAGATGTACTCAGACAAAAAGTGCTTTTATAAGTGGAGAGGATTTAACAAAGTAGGCAACAGATCTGGCTCGTCTAGTGGTTTGATTTGAGTACTGGCCTTTGAGTGTAAGGATAAACAGTACATACAAAACTATGCAACATTTTATTCTGGTTGACAAAACCCAAAATTGTACTGCTGACCAGCTTTTCTAGATCCCCAGTTTTTAATCAGAAATACAGTGATTTCCTCACGTGGTTTTAACTTGCACGTAGGTAGGACAGATTTAACTGATTAGATTCTACTTACGCAGGTGGGCATTGGTTACTGCTCCTTCTCTGTCAGCAAGGAACTTGTGGGGAAATTGCTCTTTGATTAAAGAGCTGATCTGCGGAGTAAGAGCATGAGGGAATGCTGCACCCAAATTTAGTGAGCACAGGAATTAGACAAAGCCTTCCCTATGCTCATTTTGAAAGCCATGCTCCCCTCTCATCTTCTACCACCATCACAGGTGTGGAGAAGACTTATTTTCCACCCTTTTGAGGAGTTAAGGTCTATCTGACTGCTTTTTAGCTCACCATGTGATTTTTAGTGCGTTGGGGTATAACCACAAGCAG
>VXBH01009540.1:124694-154602 GCA_013400035.1 Rynchops niger
CCATGAGGGTAGCAAAAACGAAGAGGTGGAACTGCGGGTTATTTTTTTTTTTTTTTGGTAACTGAACATGGATAAATGTGACGAAGGCCTCTGTGCGTTCAGTAACTAAATGTGAAGTGGTAACTGGTAACCACTGGGGGAGACTGGGCTGCTGGTCTGGCTGTGATATGGCAGCTTTGCACTTCTGCAGAATGATGCTGTGGTTGATGTGATAGCTTAGCACACTTGAGTTTTCTCTTCAATATGGGTCTAACAATGAAGCTCCTTTGCTATCTGTTCCTCTTCTGCTACCAGCAACGCAGCTGCAGCGGAGGGGAGAGGTTGAGACCATCTGGATGATGTCTCAGTGACTGGTGTGGACTGATGCACAGTTAGGGTGGAGATGGGACAGGGCAGAGCTGGCTTAGCACCAGCTTTGCTCTGTATCCTTCTGCTGAGGACTTCTTGGACCATGGATGAAATCTGATACATGTGTCTGAACACTGATCCAGAGTTGCCTGTCTGGGAGAAATCACTGTGCTCCGTGACTGGAGCCCAAAATACATCAGGATGGTGTGCTCTCTGCTAGAGTCAAAAGAATATAGCCTAGCTTTGGCCTCTTCTTGAGTAGAGGTCAGAAAGGTGAAGTAGCAGATGACTTAGAGTGCACCATACAATACTGCAGCATGGAGGTGTCTTTTTTTTTTAATGGTAACTGTGTTGGTTTGTTAACATCATGAAGAGTAGAACCACATGAAGAGTACGTAAGTTGGATATAAAATTGTCAAAAATGTGGTTAATCTTAATCAGTTGTTATTACTTTAGTGATCGGAGGTAGCAACTTCTGGAAAAAGTCTGAGTTTTTGGTATCACATGAAGGAGATGTACACATGCAGCAAACTCAGACACAGCATTTCTGGTGGTTTTGGGTGTCCCCATCTGAGTCTGAAACAGGGAGACATCAGTACAGCAAACCTGTATCTTACTCCTTTAGGCACCGTGGCCTTCAATGAGCAGTGCTTGTTCTTTCATGGAGTAGCTGTCTCCTAAACTTCCCAAACTTAAGCAATTAACAAATCCATCATTTGCATAAGTTAGCATTGGAAGTGACTGATTGAGGTTGCAATTACCCTTCCCAGTTAGTAAATACTTTAAGTGAGACTGTGCAGTTGTGCAAGATAGAAGCTTCCAGTATACCTCAAAGAGAGTTAGTGTCAGATCTTATCCAAGCTACAAAATAAAAGCAAAAAGGAAAATATCATATGTTAATGTGCCCCATCCTTTTATGTATGGACAATGTTTCTAGTGTCTTTCTCGGCTGTGGAGAGGCATTTTAATCTTCTGCCCCCATAGTACCCTGGTTCCCAAACTGTGTCAGACTTTGTTTCAAAGATTGGCTTTAAAAACAAGATCCAATTAGTGACTAAAGAGGAAACATTCTTCTTGGGGTGGATAAGTGTCTGGATATGGTGAAGAACTGGAAACACTTCTGTGATAATTAGCGTTATTCCTCAAGACAGTCTGTAATGAGAAATTGTTTCCATAGTCTATTGGGTCTCTTTCTCAGATTGATTAGTTGAAGGGTTGGACAAGGTTGAGTAGAAAAGGATTCTTGTAATCCTGTGGCTCTGCCTTGTGCAAGGAGTTGGTGAAACTGCTGCTTACAGCTGTGGAAATGCTCAGCTGGCAAATGCAGCTCAATGTGTGCTCACATACCTGCTGTGCATTGACCATTGATAAACCAAAACATGCAAGCACATGATCCTGTAGGTCCAGTTTTTGGGACTGCACAATGGTGTCTGCCTGTTCGCTTCTCTAAGATGCACCTTTTCATTTAAATCGATAGTGAGATTTTTAGCTGCTCTTCTGTACTGAACAGCGGCTGAACTTGCATGGACCCCACAGTCCACTAGAACAATAGAAACCTTTGAATCGTGCATTCTTCTCTAGTGTGGCTCTCCCCTCGTTTTGGAAAGTGACTCACAGGCTAGGCCTGCCATAGTTGCCAGAAAATGATGTAATTTGGATAAAGTAATATCCCATGTACAAACCAAAGACTATTTAGAAATTGGGCTGACAAGAACAAAAAGGAAATAGCTGCATATCAGATGCATATCTCAATTTTTAAATCAGTATAATTGTGTGTGTGCTTATTAAATACAGAGGTAGTGCAAAAGGCATAAAAAAAAACTGCAGTGCTTCTTGAACCGTGTTTTCAGATTACCGTGGGATGGGTGATCCTGTTCTCCTGCTGTCTGCCTTGTGCCAGCAGTAGTTCATACAGCCAGGCTGTGTCACATCAGGGAATTGATCTGGTCAAGCACTAACATATGTATGTTGTGGTGTTTTATTAGTTCTCTGCAGGACCAGTTCCCTGGTCCCACTCTCCCCACAGCCACTGGGGCACTGGTGTGGACAAAAAATGGAGGGAAAATGCAGGTGAGAACGAGCAGTTGGAAGGGGAAGGGGGGAAGCATGTTAACTTGTCCAGTGGCTATCCATCTGTCCTTTAAAACAACGCTTAAATGATGGCCTTAGCCTCACTAGGGTGGCTTGACGCAATTTCAAATGCAAATGTCTAATGTATTGACGTGAGATGTTTCTTTGTGTCCCCTTCCTCACCCTGCCACCTGGTCCAAAAAGCCAATGTTTCCTGATGGCTCTTGTGCTGATGGCAGTAACCTGCCACCCCCAGTGCTCCTTTGCCACAGTGGCTCAGGGTGGTCTAACTCTGACACAGAGCGGCTGGGGGGCCTGGCCACTGCCTGGCACAGGCGGGGTGAGATGCTGTGAACCTGAATCAAATAAGACTGGGGCCAAAGTCTTTTCCCTTATAAAACGGCAAAGGCAAAAGAGGCCAACAGGTAAGATTTGGTGGGGAAAATAAGCAGTCTTATAAGCTCTATTTTTTCCTGCTGCTTTTGTTCCTCTCATGTTGCTGGCAGATATATCAACTTGAATTCTGCTGCTTTGGGAATGTGCGTGGAATTTCATATGCTACTAACCATCACGCTTTCAGATGTCTGACCCTGGCCTGGAAATATAGTATACAGTGTATCCCCAAGGTAAATTAACTGAGCAGCATGTTTCTTATTACTTCATCGCTGTCTCTGTGTTCTGTATTAAAAACTAAACAGTGAATAAAAACTGGCATGTAAACTGACCCACCTGTATTAAGCACAGCACTAAGAAAGGTAAGTCTACATGTTCAGCCTGTGCACTTCATTTCCCTGTGTGGTATAGTGCCTCTTAGAGCAGTGTGCTTTGCTGCTCCTGCTGCTCCTGATTATTGCAACCAGAATACAAACAGATGTTCCTGGTGAGACCGTTAGATATAGCGTTGAACTCAAATTCATCATAATTTAAAACTCTTTCTGAAAGAGGTCTTTGCCCTTTGACTATCCCCAACCCAGATCACATCTTGGACCTGTAACTTAAAAGGAGTTAGAAGGGTCATTATTTGACTGCCTTCCACTTGTGGAGCGAGATTTCCCACTTACACACTGATGTGACAGGTAGTATCAGAAAAGGCTACTTTTCCACCACTCTTTAACTAAAGAGCATTGAACATCGCATGCTGCTCATCCGATGCAAATCATTGCTCTTCAGAGATCAGAAATGTGTTGCCCAAGAGATGTCCACAGTGCATGGTTTTAAATAGGTGTAAAGAAACTCAAACAAACAAATCAAATGTGTAAGGCATTAGGATAGCAAAGCACTGAACTAAATTTCGGCAAAACTAAAATGGGTTGCAATGCATTCCTATTCTCAGTCATTTATTTCAAGCCCTGACCCTGAGTTGCATCCACATTACTTCAATATTTCTAGATGCATTTGAGTGTCAGTAAACACTCTGCTTTCCCTTGACTTGTGTGGTCTCCTCTCTGAAAACTCTGGCAATACAAACTCACATGTGTTGAACAGAGCTGAAATGATTCCAACACTTAAACTGGAGGCTTGCTGTGACAAGATTTGTGGATCTGAAACTGGGTAACTGCAGGGCTTTTGGGCAGCCTTATGCATGTGCTTGTAAGCATATGTACTACTAATGGAAGTTCCTACAATAATATAAATTTATTTTTAGTCTTGGTAAAATAGCAATAGACTGAGTCAAAAATTCTGTAAAAAAAAAAAAAAAAAAAAAAAAAAAAAAAAAAAAAAAAAAAAAACAAAACGAAAAACCAAAAACAAAAAACAAACCCAAAAAACCATACCAGCCCCCTCAACTTTTCTAGCTTTTTGAGAAGAAGCAAGATGAAGACAGTGGCAATTGCTAAAAACAAAGAAATCCTAAGTAGGATTAAGATTTGTTGTGCAGGTATTTTGTAATAGAAAATTAAGTCACTTTGACAGAAGACTAAGGAGACACTGAAAAAGTTTTGAAGAACTACAGTTCTTTACAGGTTAGTTTTTGTTCTTATGTACAGTGCTGCCATTTCACCTAAATTGCAGAAATGGATACAATACAAACAATAATAGAATCATAGAATTGTCTAGGCTGGAAGGGATCTTCCAGATCATCGAGTCCAACCATAATAATACAACGGCAGCATTTAAGTTCTGGCGACTGTTGAATGGTGGTAATTGGCTATATATAAATACAGTGTTTCAGTTTTGCTTACTGTCATTTTCTAATAAAACTCCTCAAAGTGAAGGCAGATATGTGGTTACTGCTATGTAGCGATTACTCTAATGTATGGTGCTGCCTCTTAAGTAAGCAGATATCTTCATTTTAAATAAAAAAAAAAAGTGCATGTAAAGTTTGTTTGACTAGGAGTCCCATAGAAATGCTGCAAAAATGTGCATATAGGAAGGTCTAATTAACCATAACACCCAACATGAGAGAGACTGGGAGTAGTAGATATTTGCCGGTAAGCATTGCTAGTAGTAGAATACACATCTTTGGTTTAAAAATGTGATGCAGGAAAAGACACCTGAAAACTTTCTGAAAAATCTAAGTTTAGTTTCCCTCTAAATGTAGAGTTTCCTTGACTCCGTCTTGCTGCACACAGTTGGTGTTTCTCTACCCAGTTTTTGTAAATGCTTTAGCCTGAGATGTGGTATGCTTGTTGTACAGTGCTGTGGTGGCAGGAGCGTGTTTTTTCAAAGCAAGCCAGAATGGAGGAGAGAGGCAGTGTTTATGTAAAGTAAGCTGTGTGAGAGGAGTGTGCTATAACTCAAGAATAACATATATATTTATAAATGTAGAATTAATTTACTTGGGATTTTGCTAACAAGCTGTTTGTATCTAAAGACCACATCTGCCACCAGAGTGGTATTGAAAAGAAGAGCTTATCTTTCATTTAACGTGTTTGTAAAGGAATCAATTGGTAAAGGAAAAAAAAAAAACCCTTATTTCTGAAGGATAAATGCTTATGCTCTTTCCCTGGCCAGCCACACTGAATACAAAGCACTTTTGTGCAGATATCTAGAAAAGAATAATTTCCATCTCTTTGAGAAAGGGTGATATCTTTGAGTTAGGACATTGTGCTGTGTATGCTGGGCACATTCTTCTATTTTTCAGTAGAGCTAAGAGAAGTAAAGACTATGTACTTGCAGAAATCAATTGATGGACAAAAGAATTAGTCTGGGATTTCTCTCAATGCCAGGCTCACTCTCTGTTACTGTGCATAAACATAACAGGCTTGTTGAATAACAACATAAGCTATAAGAGTATTAGTGGAAATACAGTGGCTATTACTCTGGTTTCCAGTAGCTACCAAGTGATCTCATCAGACTTGCTGCTTCAGTAGGAGCTGTGCATATCTCATCATACCTATCTGTTTCCCATCCCTGTTTGGCTCATTAGGTTGCATGTATGTTTTGCTTTACTTTCACATTCTTCCCCTGCCCCCCATCTTAAACTGTCACCTTGATGTGCTTGCAGACTGCCTGCTCCTCACAGCAGTGCCCAGCAGAGGTATGGTACAAGTGGCAGATATTGAGTCGCTGGGTGGGCAATACTTCGGGCTTCCTTGGTTCTTGATTATCCTTTGCCCAGCCACTTGCTTTGCTTGACTGCCATGCCTGAGATACTTGTCTTGAATGCTGGCTTCAGAATTCCTCAAATGTCTGTATGTGTATATCTATAAACAACCTTCTCACCTAGATACTGGATTTTCAAGTTACCTTAAAAAATTCGGTATTGCTGGTTTTGATTTCTTCTGTATGAATGCTTATTAGTTTCCTTCATGAGAAGCCTACTTCTTACAGATTGATAACAGCTGAAATGTGGTTTTGATTTTTTTTCTTTTTTTTTTTTTTTTAAATGAAGCTTTTAGCATGCTACTGCATAGTCTCAGTAGAAGTTAATCTATGTGTGATGTTGGGGCAGGATGGTACAAGGAAGGACACATGCAGTTATCTTCTGAACACAGTTTCTGAATTTCAAGGGACTGGACATTTTACACTAGGATAAACCTACAGTCCTCTGATAGCAAATATGTTTAAAGTAGCTGAATGCTTAATTATAAGTTTGGATTCTGTTGCAAAGCTTTGGTTTATTTGAGAACTTGATGCCATGGAAGATGGGGTCACTTTGCCTTTGGTTGAGATAGGACTTGGCAATCAGATGGAGATCTGCTTTTCCACTTTGGAGAAACTTACCTTACTGTAGTGTGGTGGTGAAAATGCACCACTGATTCAGGCAACTTGGAAATGGCTGTCTCCAGAAATGTCTTCTGCTTGTAAACTGCTACTAGAAGCAGTTGAAGATTTAGTGGCTGACTCTGTTATGAGGGAGCAAGAATGGCAAGAGGACTATGCTCGTTCTCTTTTTTCCATTTGAAGTAGAAGAAAGTTGTGAGAGTCTTTAGGTGTTTTTGCAGCCTAGTGAGGAAAAAATTATTTGCATCACTGCACAGGAAAAAATCTGCATCTGTGGATGTGAAACTTCAGCTGGGCTTTTCATTTCATTGCAAGAATATTTGCCTTCCTGAAATGCAGTCTTAGAGTGTAACCCTCATGTTCAAAATTAGGAGCAATGGGGCTGTTAAGTTTCTTTAAGTATACATATTTAGTTTTCTTGAGGAGTAAGAAAAAAGTATGGAGACATTTTGATTATGTTGCATCTTCATATGGAAAGCTGAAGTAAAACATGCTGTTTAAGGATTTGGCTGGGTATCAAAGGAAGCGTGCAGAAGTTCTGCAAGACATACTTTTTAAATCTTAGATGAAGGCAAATGTCAAAGGATGAAGGCACTCTGTGTCAGTTAGAACTGTGTGTTCCTTAGTTGCAAGTTGTATCTGTTAGTGTAATTGTGCACATACTCCTACATTCTTTTTCAGGCTCTTCCCTCTTTTTTCGTAATAATTTCTTGAGCAATTTGAGATTCAATATTTCAGCAAAATCGACTGTGACCACAGGCAACTCCCTTGTTCTTGAGCTGGGCTAAGGCACACCACCCCTCCATACCCTCTTTCAGATCTCTGTTAACATTGTCTACCAGGCTTTCTCTTCCCCACTGTAAATCTTGTCATCCTGGCATCCATCCTGCTGGTCCCCCTTATCTGGCTGCTGTTGTGGTTGTCTCTTCCTGCCCATTTTCTCTTGTTGACAGGAACAGTGTGGCATGGTGGCGGTTGCACTCCTCTTCCTCTCCCCCATGGCAGCTGCTTTCCCAGCATTGGTGGATGACTAGTGTTTCCAAGCTCTCCATTGCCACCTTGCCTGCCACTGTGCAGTGTGGTTGATTTGGTTTTTGTATTGTTTTGGGGCGGGGGGGTTTCCAGCATGTTGCAGGAGAGATTGCTGTGAAAGCTAGTAGCATCTCTGTGACATTCTTTTATAGGAACACTTGCAGTGCCAGCAGCAGTCACGCTCTGCAGGCTGCAACTAGCAGTAGCTCAAAATATGCTAGCCCTTCTAAAAATCATACAAAAACTTGCCCTAAAAACGGTAGGGGGAAGTGGGGATCCAGTTTTAGAGTTGTGTGGCTTCTGGTTGTAAATGCAGCAGCATCTTCCCAGCCTCTGTGACCAGCACTGTGCAGGTGCTGGACTTGCTTGGGATAAAGTGCAGAGAAATGAGAAGAGAAAAAAGGAGGAGCAAATTTGTGGGTCAAAATAGCAACCTAAGTCACTTAGGCCTCGGTGTAGAGCTGAGAGTTAACAAGCTGTGATGGTTTCCTGATTAACTTGATTGAAGTATCTAGGTCATTAATAGGCTTGGCAGTAAGGTAAATTGACTTAAAGTATTTTTTGGTTCAAGTTCATGAGGGTAGGGGATTTTCTTTTTCTGTGTTAAATTGTTGGCTGACTGTGGATCAGAAACCCTGAGTTAACAGCTGTTTATTAAGAAAATCAAGAAAGTGCTCCTGTAAAGCATTTGAATGTTTGTTCTCTCTTGTCCTATTAATTTCCACTTCAGTGGAAAATTCCACTTGTACTAAGTACCTTTGGAGGAGTCTCAGTATAATAGTAATGTGTCATCTTTTTAATGTGAAATTGCATAGTAGTCTCTTATGCCTTTTTAATATGGAGCAATCTTTTTGTGGCAATAGTAAAGTGAGTTTTACCAGGCTAAAAATTAGTTTCATAATGCAAGGGGGCTGGTTAGGATGACTGGGTGCCTGTTCTATGTTTCACTTTGGTGATTTCAAAATAAAAATGACTGGCCCTACTTCCATTTTCTAATACAGATGTCTTTACATTAATTTCTGTGCTGAAAGCACTTGGAGATCTTGGGGGAGGCTGTATAGGAGTATTTCCAAATGGAGCACTGTGTTGGTTGAAGTAGTTTGCACCAACTTTGTTTCCATTGAGCTTCTCTGCAGTTCTTGTTTTTCACAGAAACAGCTGCTCAAGAAATCAATGAGCAAACCATTCTCCAGGGTTCATGCACCAAAAGACTTGCTAGAGGGTTAAAGCAAGCTGGAATCTCCCTGGAAACACTGATGTTGTAGTACATAAGCACCATAACTAGTTTGAAATAGTCTCTAAAACTAGTCAAGCTTTTTCTTTTGATTTTAAATTGCTTCCATATTTATTTCCTCTTCATGCAAGAAGAAGGAAACAAAGGAGCACTTTGTTTTACATTTGCCACTTTGCGTAAACCACCAAGGTTTCCCATAAGTAGACTTAAACATCCAAAAGTGGGTTCAATGAGACTTTTCATGCATATGCCATCTCATGTTTAAACGGGGTGACCAGTAATGGCTATAACATTCTAGCTGGGCTTCCGCATGCAACACTGTTGGCTTGGGTTACCACTGGCAAGAAGTCGCCTGCCTTTTTGCTTTTCTGCTCGTGGTTAATGTGGTGGCACTGAATATCCAGAGGCATTCATGGCTTGCCCTGAGAGCGGCAGCTGCAGTGGGAATGCTGTTAGAGGGCAGCAGGGCCTGGACAAGCAGTGGTTGTTTTACAGGGTGTTAACCAGAGCACATGGGTCGGCTGGCGTTAGTCAGCCAATGTTGTAGATTCTGATAGCTGGTTTGCGCATTCGGATTATTGAAAAGCTTTTTTTTTTTTTTTTTTGGGCAGGACAGAAGGAAATATTTTTATGCACTGGCACTTTAAGTCATGTGGCGGTGGGGTTCTTTGTTGGTGCTTTGTGCCATAAGCCAGACTTGATATACTGTTGACCTGTTTGTTGCTTCAGAATCAAGTGTTGTCCCTGGTAGCTCACTTTTGCCAATGCTTAATGTCTTGTCTGGTGACTGGCAGGGTCTTACCTGATTAAGTATTTCTTGAACCTCTCTTACTGACTTGAGTAACTTGAATATTGGTGCATGGATGGTAGATATTTATCACTTGGTGATTACTCAGAAATCAGATTCACTGTTTGTTCTTGGACACAAGATTGTCTTGTGTGTGCAAATGTTGGGAATGGTGATCTCAAAACCCCTTAAACTGAAGTGCTGTCACCAAACACTGGGTATTAGTTGTATGAGATACTCTTAATTACACTGTATTGCTGACTCCTAAATACTGTCTATAAACATGTGTTTGAGATGCCCGTGACTATTTTAGGCAGCTTTTAGTCATATGTCCTCAATAAAAATTCTGATTTGCACTGTCAAAATTGTAGACAGGCCTTTACCAAGAGCTCCTATCTGAATATCGTATAGAAATTTGACATATTGCCCTTAGTGCAAATTGGTGTTAACTGGCTGCCTCAACTCTCTGTAGAAAACACTACGTAGTTTTGAAACTGGAATAATAATATGGTTCTGGAGGATTCAAAGCTTTATTCAACAGTTCTTGGTTTATTTTCAAATGCTAAAGGTGAGGCTGCAGAGCACTTGTGATTTTTTTTTTTAATGTGTTCTCTTATAGAAAGGTTGCTTATCTCCACCAGTATAAAGTAATACCATGAATTTCTTGGGTTTAAATTTTTTTTTTGTGGATTATTAAATGCTGTTATACTGCTGCCTGCATTTTTCTCAGCTACTGCAGGCCTCATTTGTACGCATACACTTCTCAAAATTTTATAGATTGTTACTGAGTAGGTAGGAGAGTACTGTCTTCCCAGCCACCAAAAGTAAAAATGGAGGAGAGCATTACTTGCATAACCACAGGAAGAAGAAAACAGAAAAAAGTAACTGTAGGTCCTGTGCATGGAGTTTCTCACTTAAATGCCTTGGTTTTACCTTTACCTTCCTCTGTCTTGTGTTTCTTTTTGACATGGGACGAAGTGTAAACTTTGCAAACTCCCTCTTGCTGCTGTTTTGCAGTGTTTACATAACACTAAATGCTTTTAACAACAGTTCAGCCTTTCACAAGCTGGCTTTTTCAGTCTTTTCACTTCTTTAACATCTCATTCTCTCATCCGTGTCTTTTAATTCTTTCTTGGCTGCTGTCCCGCACCTTTCCTTAAGAGTCCCAGCTGCCTGTCTAGTAGATGTACTTCTTGGGTCCTTTATGTGGTTTCTGTACCTGCATACTTGCTGCTAGTTGCTTTCACAAAAGTAACCTTTCACAGATGTTACACAGTAAAATATAAATACTCAAATCTGATCTAGTGGTCAAGGAGTCAGAACAGCACCCTGCATCCTGCCATGCTTGAGTTTGATTTCTTGCTCTGCCACAAGTATCCTGTGAGGCCTCAACACGGTCTTTAGTCTGCACATTCCTTTTAGGGTTTCTGCTGACCCAGCTGCATCAGTTGCCAAGTAAATACACAGGCTGCAGGTAGAGCTGTGTCTTTCTGTTGCTGGTCTTGAATCACGAACTTGACATTAACAGTTGTACAACGTACAGGCTTTTATGGTGAATCTACACTGGAGGTACTTCCAGGGGTTCCTTTTGTGCCCTAGGAAAGTGTGTTGATTATAGACATGGTCTATGCCTGTCATCTGACCTGCAAAGATAGGTAACAGCATATGCCTCTGAGCAGCTGAGGAGTAATACTTGCATGGAAGGCACTGTGCAGTGGTAATGGGCAAACACATAGAATAACAGAACTTGATGTAAAAACAACTGTGTTGTTTTGATGTTTCTTTAGCTGTCCTTCCATGTGTGGCTAGCTTGACAGCTGCTAGAAAGAGTATATTTGGTGATGCACTGGAGTTTGGGAGAGGGTGACCAAAACATGCAAGTTCCCTAATAGACAGGTTTAATCTAGTTTTAGCAGTAGCTTAATCAGTCACAGTTGGCTAGATCACTTTGTAGAGACTACGGCTCTGTTTTGCATAGATTTGGATAGTAATTATGGCCATGGCAAAGAGAATACTTTGGCTAAAGACTTACTGCAACTGTGATTTAAGACTAGCAGGGCTATTGTGTGACAAAAGTGTGAAGGTTATCTGAAGGACCCATTATTGGTTATTTGACTGCAACATTTTTGTTGCTTGCCAAGGGCACATGTCTTCTGTTACTCTTCCCCTCAAGTGGGTTGCTTGGAGGACTACTAGATAATGCCAGGGCAGAACCCCTTGAACTGGTAAGTCTGAAATATTCTGGGTTTTTTGAAAGGGTACCCTAAACTGTATTACCATAATGCAGCTGTAGAAGCCATAGCAAAGCAAACTGCAGTAGCATGTAGCAAGACAGTATAACGTGCAAGTTAAACTACAGTCTTGGGGTCTGCAGTCACAGTGCTTTTCTGAAGCAAACATTCTGTGTTCGGGGGAATAACTTTTTTTGCAATATTTCCACACCAACAAATGTTATGCTGTATAAAAATCCTTTTATTGCTGTATCTGCTTCCGTTTATCAAATTGTTTTCTATACAGACTGCTGAAATACTAAGTTTAGATAAATTCACATGCCAAATTCAGCTTCCCTCCTTTTCAGGTAAAAGCATTATTTGATTTGTAGGGTTGGAGGGATATCCTTTGTGCTTGCATGTGGGACTTGCCATGGAGCTTGTGTCTGCACTACCTGAAACTTCATTGGTGGTTTGAGTCTGTCATCTGTCTGCAATTAAGCTTTCCAGGAGCCACCGATCCACCACTGCCAAACTAACACAGGAAAGATTTGTATTTGTCATTGTGATTTCTGCTGCCTGTTGGAGAGGGGGATGTTAAAATAGGTCTATATTCTGCAGCTGGGTGATGCACATCAATTTGAATTGTGTTAACTTAGTCACACAGAGTTTACGACGTTTTCAGGAGGCTGCTCTGTTCAATCATCTGAATGAAAAACCAATTCCTCCTGTAAAAAAGGCTACATCAGACCCCACCTTCCCCAGACACTTTTTCCCCCCCTGACACATTTGAACACTGACTTAATATTTCCACCTCGTTTGCTCAGGCAACCTGTTGGGTACTGTTCTCTTTGAGAAGAATTAAGTGAAGTTTCTCAGGGAGGAACACTTGCTGTGGCCATTCAGCCTCCACCAGGGTGGCGAGCTCCCCTCCCTAAAACGCTTTCTCTCCTGTCTCTTCAGCCTTTGTCCCCAGGCCTTGGCAGCTTGGAGCCAGGCCACCAGCAGGAGGATAAGATGAGACATCCCTGTGACCGTCAGCCTGGGTTGTGTTAGCATTGGCCTTCACTCAGCACGTTATCTCGCAGAGCAGTTGTTGTGTTTGTGGTTGACAGCCGGTGCTAAATCTTAATGTATCTGCAAACAGAGAAGACAGCAAATGAAAGCTTTTCTGATTGCAAAGCTTGAGGGCTGTCACAAAATGCAGGCGCATGTGCTGCTGTTGCCTGTTGGGGTGTTGCTGGAGAGTCTCTAACTTTTTTCCCAATTGTAGGACTGTTGAGGAAACAGGACTTGGCTGCTGCTGGGTGCCCAGCAGCCTGCGATGGCTGTGGGGCCGTGACAGGGCTCCAGAGAGGGTTTCCTGAGCAGCACCTTGCCTTGTGGACTCTAATCACTGATTAACCCACATAAGGGAAGGCTGGAATAAAACAGATTAAAACAACAAATAGTATCTGTGCTGCCATCTTGTGAACCAGAGTTTTATAACACCTTTAAAATTATTTTGCAAATATGGCAGTGTTGCCATGGCAGCAGAAATCTGGTGTGGAACAATGTTGCTGAAATGATTTATTGCTGGTTTAGTGCCCTGTACAGGGCGAGTAAGTCATCACTGCTGCTCACTTCTATTCATCTAAGTTGAATATTGAAGTGCGTCAGAAGGGCTTTGATCAGGGAAATGCATGCTCCAACAAACTTCACACAAGTGTGCACAACCTAACTAAATCCTAAAATCATAGAATGGTTTGAGCTGGAAGGGACCTTAAAGATCATCAAGTTCTAATACGCCTGCCATGGGCAGGGACACCTCCTGCTATGTCAGGTTGCTCAAAGCCCCATCCAACCTGGCCTTCAACACTTCCAGGGATGGTGCATCTACAACTTCTCTGGGCAACCTGCTCCAGTATCTCACCACTCTCACAGTGAACAGCTTCTTCCTAATATCTGATCTAAATCTCCTCTCTTTCAGTTAAAAACCATTACCCCTCATTCTATCACTACATTCCCTCATAAAGAGTCCCTCTCCATCTCTCCTTCAGGTACTGGAAGGCTGCTGTAAGGTCTCCCTGGAGCCTTCTCTTCTCCAGGCTGAAAACCCCCACTCTCTCAGCCTGTCTTCATAGCAGAGGTGCTCCAGCCCTCTGAACATCTTCGTGGCCCTCCTCTGGAGCCCTTCCAACAGGTCTATGTCCTTCCTGTGCTGAGGACTCCAAAGCTGGACACAGTGGTCCAGGTGGGGTCTCACAGTAATGTCTTTGCAGTAATGTGCAGTGAGATACATATTATTTTAGTACTTATGCACAAAGAATCCATACACGAATGTTTCATGGTTTTCAGTGTAGTTCTTACTGAAAGTCAATATTCTCCCTGGTGAAATTGTAATCATAAAAATACGTTGAGATGCTGCTAAAACTAATGCTAGCTGGAGACCCAGAGATATGCGACCTAAAACTTTAACTGACTTACGGAGGGATAAAAAATTATAGCACTACAGGTTAATCTAAATTTATCTATAAATGTCTCTTGCTAAAGGATTTGATGATCATTTTATATGCTGAAGTTCTGAGACCTTGTGTAACCAAGTGATTCACAACGTCATCAACGATGCTATCTTCATCTTACTTCTTGTATGCAACATAAGATAAGTGGTGACTGAAATGACCTGCATCACGCCTGCCTTTCCCGCGCTTCTCTGGTGACCCACAACCACAAAAAAATTGAGTTCTTCCAGACAAAGTATGTTTTTAGGATGGGTAAAACTTAAGATTCAGTAGAGCCTGCCACTGGATTATGAATCTAGAGCCTCAAATTTAGAAGGTGATATTTCCAGGGCGTCTGACTCCAGGAGTAAGTTGGCAGCAGTGGCTGTAGCACTGATTTGAGCCAAGGGTCCCAATTGATCTGGGGCTGAATGCACCAGAATGTGAGAGGAAAAAAATGTCTGAAGAAAGTAGTTTTCTTAGCTGCCTGCTCTGTCACTACTCTCTAGAGCCTTTTAGTGAAGCCTCCAAGCTTGAGCATTTTTTTATACAACTCTTACTTTTTGCTGTGATGGTATTCAAATTGTCTGTATCTATTGTCATGGAATGGCTGGAAGCTTTGCCTGTGTTTGTTCTGGAAATAGCCTGTGACTGTTGGTGAAACAACCTTTTCCTAAGGTTTCTGGTTTAGGAGATATATCATGCTAAACTTGGAGTCTAAAGAGAACAAATTCCAAAGTTAATACAGTCTTTCTTTATAAACAAATCAGTGCTGCCACTACCACTCCTGCTCAGCCAAGCAACGCACCTAGCTTGCTTTTAATGCTCTTGCCCTCCTTTTTAAAGCAATATTTATGGGACTGTTGGTGGGGGAAAAAAATATATTTTTTGGCGTTAAAAAACAAAAGCAAATGAAGAGGTAAGAGCTGAGATTTCTTAACAGATCTTTAGATTCAGAAACTAGAAACATAATANTTGGAATGAAATGGCTGTATCGTAATCTCTAGGTCAACAGTCTGTTTCACTTCCCCACAGTACTTTTGTGCTGAACCAGCCTGAAAGGTTGTGGTTGTGAGCCAGGGGAGGCAGTAAATGGATGGTAACTTAACTTTACCTCATCTTCACTCTACCTTTTCATAGCAGCATCCGGTGTTCTGAGCTTTGGCTCTGGAGTCCCTTCTTTGCGTCTCCAAAGGTCTGCTTCCCAGGAGGTAAAAACCTGGTGCCCTTGGATCCACATTTCACAGCATAAATCTGAAAGGGCAGGGCAGAGCAAGTACAAATTTTGCTGCAATATCCAGTGTGTGCCAAATGTGATGGGCTTTGGGTGGGTTATACAACGTATTCTCTCTTCTCTGCTGAACACTGTCTCCAGCATTTTCAGTCCCTTAGCCAGCCCTGTGTGTGCTTTGCTGACCACACCGACTGCCCACAACAACTTTGTAACTGGTGAAGCTCACAGTGCAGTGCTGGTGCTTCCAGCTGCCTTGACCCTTGCCTTGAATGAGATTCAGGGGTTTGCACTTTTAAAGTGCAAGCCTGAGCTCATCATACTGCTGCTGTTTCATGTTGTCAAATGTGGAAACTGGAATCTCTTGGTGAGCAGTGTGCTGTTTACTGCTTGTCCATCTGGCACAGAAGTAGTCATTGTTATCTTGCCAGAAGTTCACTGCTGAACTGCTCTGCCTCTGATTGCCGAGAGTCAAACCAGAACCAGGCAAAGCAAAAGCAAATTGTGCCTCAATACTTGCTCCTGGCAGATTTTCTAGTACTAAGTATTGGAATTAAAGTTTTTGAGGCACATTTCCATTGATCAGGTCTGGGTTTGGGGTTTTTGTCCAAGGCAAATCCTTTGTTTCTGTGCTAGTAAGTACTGCAGCATTATGAAAATAAAAGCAGGTTGCATTTATGCATACTGTTGTATGATTCCAAGTATGTCCCTTTAGGAAAACATCTGTTTACGCATGTTTGAACCCAAATGTCAAGACTAAAACTGGCATGGGCAGCTCTGGGGCTGTTCTAATGATAGCTATTTTTTGATAGTGCTACCCAGGACTTCAGGGACGTTGCATTTTTTGGTCTGCTTCCTGAAATTGCCTTTTGTCCCTCTGCCATGGAGTGGGGTTTGGTTTTAGCTGTAATGAGTGACCAAGTCTCCACCATGGTGGCATCTTTTCACAGCATACATCTGTCAGTAACAGAGGATTGTTAAAACACAATATTAGTTGTGGGATTGCATTGTAGAACACAAACTGGTGGAAATACATGTGTACATTTGATAGCTATAATAGTCTTATTCCGTAAGCTTCATACTGAAGAAAAACTTACCATCTAACATTGAGTTATAGGACCTTCCTCTTGCATAGTCATGGTATTAACTAGTTTTTGTGGGGAAGAGTTTCTGCAACAGACTAAAATCTGATGCTGATGCTGCAGTACTGTGTGCTCAGGAAAACAGTGGGGGAACGAAAGGCAATGCTGCTTTTTTAGCCCTGAAGAAGATAAATTGCTCTAAAGGTACCTATAAATCCTTATTGTCAGGTGGATAGTCTCGGTTTCACTTAAAGAAACAGAAATAGAAAGGATTTCTGTCTTTTTCAGCCCAGTCTACTCCTGCTGTTGGCACCATGTCATATAATAACTCTCATAAACTCAACAAACTGTGTCTAAAAAAGCAGAACCTCACAACCTTAAAGTAATGCTTCTTTCTGTTTCAAACCACAATTCCCTTTTAACTGAATTACTCTAAAGAGAACTACTGTAATTTCAAGCATTGGGGAGAAAAGTGTTACAGATACCTTAATAAATACTAGGAGAGAGAGTAACAGAGTTGGGTAGCTGTTTGCATAACTAAACCTGACAACATTGTTTGTATATTTGCAGGATTTTATGCAAATCCTGAGGCTTTTCCTTCCTCTGATTAAACATGTGCAAAATGGAGTAAATCCTTTCACAGTAGCTTGTTGTAGCTAAGTTCTGCAACTTCCAGACATCGGTAAAACCTATCGTATATGTAATACAGCTGTAGTTATGTTCTCAGTCTTGGAGACTTATTCCCAAAAGCTGAAAGTTACAGTTGCCCTAATTCAGACTTGTGAGTTTTTTCTAGAATGAATATCACTTATAGATTTTTAGCTATAAATAGAAAGAAACTCTTTGTATCTTCCAGGTCTGTGCCATTTACATCTATCTACTTTTTTTTTTTTCCCCACTGAGTTGCTAATATTCTTGTTTGCTTATATGTTTATCTGGACTTATTGGATTGACAATTGTATTTTTCATTACCCCCCTTTTTTTTTCCTGGTTTCTTAGCTTCCTCATACTGTTTCCTGTTTGTTCCTCAGTGTATTGCAGTTACCCACGAGGCAGTTTAGCCTCCCTACCCTAACAGGATGGTTCCAGATTAATCTTAAAGGCTCCATGCTGGAAAAAGATCCCAAACAATTTTGCTGCTGTTGAATAACAGGAGGTTTGAAAAGCTGACGAGTAGCTTTCATCTTGGATTAGCATCTCATTTAGAGTTTGGGGAATGACTCAGTTTTGTATGGACCCTTTTATGGAACCACACCCAACCTACCCAAATGCATCCTTTCCTCTGCCTCCCCAAACCAGCAGCAGGTAAGCCCTTTATGTCCCCAGAACAGGAATTTGGAGGGTTATAAATTATAACCTAGACCTGCTCTGAAGGCTGCCGTTCTGTCGTGCCCAGGTTGCTACTAGCCCTTCCTTCTTAGCACTAAGTGATGCCTTGCTAATAGACCTATAAGGCTGTTAAATGTAATACCTGTACCAGTGCTGACACATGGAGCTTGTTCTGCTGGTGAACCTCAGTTGTATGGTGAAGGAAAGCCTGAGGAAGAGCTGCTTGTGATGGAAGAGCAAATAGCAGGGCATGGCTGGCTTTCAGGGGGAGCTCCTGCATCAGCTGATCTTGGGTCAGAGGAAAGTAGCAAAATTCTGTATCAGGAGGGGAAAAACAGCAATTTTGGGGGACATGTGCATATCTTCAAAGGTAGTTCCAATGTAATCTTTTTTGGTGCTCTGGACTGAAGATCTCAGAAAAATGTTTTCATAAGAAAACTGAAAATCAGAAGTGTAAAGGATCCAGTGCAAAGTACCCACTGCTGCTCTGGGGGCATACAGTTCATCTCACTGTGGGGGGTCCATTGGACAACAGGGTCATCTTCAGCTCATGGTGAATACCTCCTGTGGCTCAGCAAGCTCCTCCTGCTATCCATACATCTCTTTCTTTAGAAGATACATTTTAGGAAATAAATTCTATAGAAAGAGCTAGCTGGCTCAGGTGAAATCCACATTTGCTGGGAGAACGCATTCTTTGTGTATTCTTCCTTCTTCACTATTTTGGAGAAGACAAATGTTGTGATATTTTGCCTTAGTGTGTATATCTATTTAGTCTATAAAATGTCATCAACAAGGATGACTTGTGACCCTTGGCATGGACCCGCAACACATGAATATGCAAAGCAGGGTGGAGCAGGGAAACTTGTCAGGGGTACAATTCGCCTCACTGAACCAGCTTTCATACTGCAAACTACAGTTCTCCTAATGGCACTCACTGCATGCAGTTGTGTGCGATATTGTCCCAGATTTATGGCTGATGGTTTCCTGAAGAGCTGTTTGGGTAGTCTGTGCTTCAGTGAAACAACTTTCATATGCCCTGTAACAAATCCAAAAGTGTAATGGAGTAGGTAATTTGTCTGGAGTTTTAACATGAAACAAAATGATGTAGTGAACTTTTTTCTTCTCCATGGTGGGGGAAAAACTGGCTTAATTTCAACTTGGATCACAGCTTTCTGGTTTCTGAAGTCACCCCTGTGGAGGTGATGTTAGATTTGTAACGCTGTCTCACGCAGCATACAGCAACACTGCCTTCGTGACAGTAAGTAAAGTGAACTAATGTCTTCAGCTTTGTTCTTGTCCATTTGTAATAGTATTAATGTCCTTCTAAGAACAGCAGAGACTGCCTAAGCAGGGGGAAAAAAATAATTGGGAAAGAACTAACCAGATTTATAGCTCTTGTAACGTGATTTAGCTGCTAGAAATAAGATTAATATCACAGGACCAAAACTCTTAGACCACCAATGCAAGGAACTTCTGGTCTAGTGATTAGGATAGTAACCTTTTTCAGGAGAGCTTTGGTAGCAGTTTCTCTTGGCTACTCAACATAGACATACTGGATAATATGGTTTTATATCCTCTACTGGCCTTCTGAACTGGTTATATATTTAACAATTACTGTTTTCTATCTAGTACCATATCTATCACATCTAAGTCTCAAAAACATAACTAGTTTACCACTTTGAAGGATTTAGTCACTGTTGGACAAGCAGCTACCTCACCTGATGGGCAGCGGGAATGTTTCAGCCAGCTCACTACCAGGCAGACCTCAAATGAATAAAGTACCTTGGACTGTTTCAACAAAAAGCGTCATTCCTTCCTCCAGCACCATGTGTTTCATGGGTGAATGTGGAGAGCTGCCACATGTTGTGGGGGGAGGATGAGCTCAGTGTTCATACCAAGATGAACGCTGCTGCGATCTTGGTTTGCAGAGCACATCAGCTGCAGGAACCACCCTCTCCCAGAACATTGCTGGCCCTCGTGCTCTTGAGGTTCAGCCCTGGCATGGTTATCACAGAATTTTTTGAATGCAAACACCAATAATACACAGCAGTTCATGTTTCCTTCTGGTTTCAACTTAAATTACTGTCTATGTAAAAGCCTAGTGCTGTTCAAAAGATCTAAGTTAGACCCCTTAGGGGTTGTATACTTCAAAGCATGTTGTTTGGTTATTGATGGGTCACAACCACACAGCACAGATATGGTCTGCCATGTGAATGAATATAAGAATTTTTTTAGCCAGCACCCTTTTCTCTTACGATTATGTTGTGGTAGTGACATTAAAAGTACAATGGTTGTGGGTGAAAGGTGTCACTTCTCTTAAAATCACAAATAACAATGTTTTGCAAATGATGTCTCTGTAGATGGATGGAGGTCTGCTTGGATGAAGAGCTGCCCCCAACCACGGAGCTGGAGGAAGGCTTAAGAAATGGTGTTTACCTTGCCAAGCTCGCAAAATTCTTTGCCCCTAATGTGGTGTCAGACAAAAAGATCTACGATGTGAAGCAGGAACGCTATAAGGTAATAACTTTTTCAGTTCTCTCATCAACTAGACAAAAAAAATGTAATGTCTGTCTTTCAACTCTTAAAGGTACCCCAGCATGGTTAGTTAACTTTCTGCATCTCTTTTATAAGGCTGTCAGGACTAGACAAAAGATCACACAGCACTAAGCCAACATGATAAGTTAGAAATGTCTTACCCGTAGAAAAACTATGTTAGTGTCACCTTATGTTTTTAAAGCTAAACAAATTACATTTCTGGCTCCAGGGAGAACATGGGCTTTACCATTTATACAATTATTTCTCATTAGGAATAGGAGCCAAAAGCAATTTAGTAATTAAACTTGATAACTATTACAAACTTTCCTCATCTTGTATGGGAGGACATTCACTTCATTAGATCTGTGTGTTTATTTAACCAAACTTCATACTGAAAGCAAAAAAAAAAAAAAAAGAAAGCGGGGAGAAAAAATTTTAAATGGGCATTTTTAAGTTGTAATCGTTGGCTGTTTTTTGAGATTTGAGGAACTAAGCTGTTCTAGGTCCCATGTGATTAATGGAACCATGGTTAGGAATGGTTACATTTAAATGTTTCTTTTTGAAAACCTCCAAAATTTGAGTTCAGGCTTCTTTTCGCCCGTTACCCTGACCCTTTAAAAAATTAAAAAAAAAAAAATCAAATGCTTTACCATTTTGCTGTTTTAACTGCTGCTTGTATAGGCTGTAGGGAAGACTGGGTATTCTGGTAGATCTGAAGAGTGACTAAGAGCTCCTGTTCTCCTTCATAGTAGGGCTGAACAGTGTTACCACTTATGTAATTTGGAGATAGTGGTTCCTGGTGTCTGACCGCCAGCCTTTACTCCCAAAGACTACTGAAGGGCTGTAGAAATGACCATTTTAGTCACAGTCAACCCAGATGAGTACAAGTGTGGCTTACATTACATAAAAGAATGAGCTGGACAGCATGGGACTGTTAATATGTTAGGATGATTCATTAGCAGGATTGTGGCTGCCATGCTTAGGTCTCCAGGTTCAAACAATGGAAATTTCTGAAACTCAACTTCAGGATACAAAACTTGGAAGCAACAGGAGGATCAATAATTAGAGACTTTGCTTTATGTGACTTTTATAATCTTTTTCCTCTGTTTCCAATAGAGATCTGGCCTTCATTTTCGGCACACTGACAACACTGTACAGTGGTTAAGAGCAATGGAGTCCATTGGTCTGCCTAAGGTAAGACTCTTTAAATTTTAGCAAAGAAACTGGCTCAAGGCAGTAAGTCACTGACATTCCCTTTCATCTGCTTGAGCATAAATGGTTTCTTAGGGTAGGTTTACAGGGAAGGGGTAATTCAGGAAACAGATCTGAAGAGAAGGTAATGCTGAAAGCAGTGGGAGTGTCAGTTCTGTGCTGCTGCTGCCGCCAGTGTGACTGGGCTGAGGCTGCTGTGGGTGAGTGCTCTGGGTGGAAATGCTCTGGGTGCTTCTCCTGTGGGGAGACAAATAAGGATGCCAGCAGTATTTTAGCTATATCTTATTGCTAGTACCATCTCTGCTGGGGCCTGAAAGGAATATGGTCTAAAACAGAAAACTTAAATCTTTGCTTCCTTTAGGTTACTACCTCTCATCGTGTATCTTGCTCCTCTTCCTCTTAATGTACATCCTAGTTCCTCTGCCTCTGCCGTGTTTCCAGACTGTCCTTGCACGCTCCAGTGCACCTGCGTGGCTATGCTGCTGCTCCTCTTTATCTTCCTCCTTGTGGGTCTTCGCTTGTCATCTCCCCCCTCTGCTGCTGTTTCTGGGTACCAGTGAGTCTTTTTCAGATGAAAATCCTCTAAGGGCTGTGTGGAAACACCTACTCTGCTTGTTTGGACATTTCGGCATCCGCGCACAGCCTGGGACAGCCTGTGTGTACAGGGCGGCTGGCACTGCCCCACGCGATGTGTTCGGACACAGCAGGGATGCTCAGATGGCTGGCTGAACGGCTTCAGGGACTACTGGCCAGTCACTGTGGGCAAACTTGCTGCAGGTGCCAATAAGCAGAAAAGGGTACCCAGGACTGCCATGAAAAATGCCATAGAGATGGGGAGGGTTCTGCCTTTCCCAGGTCAGTCTGGCTTTTTTGTCTGACTTGAATCCTCTGTTCAGCTGGCTAATTTCCATCCTACCACCCCTACTCTGAAAGATTTCTCTTCTGTTGTGGAGGATGATTGTGGCCAAAATCCTTTCCGAGTCTCCTTCCCAAAGCTGCTGTGAACTATGAAGAGGGCACTGTGCTCCTATTAACTGTGGAACGGTGCAGCCCCGAATGCCCAGCCTGGGCTGGATGCGCACTGCCAACTCTCACAGTTAGCTAATTCTTTTATTTTATTTTTGTGGAGAAACAGTGTTTAGTGACTGGGATGAAGGCCAGGAACAAATTAGTGGTAGAACCAGAATTGGAACTTATGATGTGACTCTTTGGCAAAATTGCTTAATGTGTCTTTCTCTGTAAATGATGTATTCATGAAGTTAGGGGTGCTGGCAATTAGGATTTTGCATTTTTAAACCACACTTGATAGGTTTAGTTGGCAATGAGGTTTTGCAAACTGTAACTGCATCCTAGGCTTTGGGCGTCTGTAGGAGGACAAGACCTACTAGCTGAGCTTATGCCAAAGGAACTTTCCTTAAAATCTTGCTGAAATGTTGTCTGCTTATCTTCCTCTTTTTTTTTCTTTTTATTAAGTAGATTTTAAGCTTTGTTAAATTATTCCTTAAGAAAACTATTGATAAAGCTAAAATAACATCCAAAAAGACTTGATTCATAACTGTATAGAAGTAACAGCTGAAATTCTGTAAGTTTAAGGTATGGTTCTGCAGAGAGCTCATTTTAGCTATTTTTCTGCTCAGTAATATGTCTTCTCCTTTAACTGTGTGCTCTTTGTTTTTTAGATCTTTTATCCAGAGACTACAGATGTCTACGATAGGAAAAACATCCCTAGGATGATATATTGCATTCACGCTCTAAGGTAACTGGTGACGGGAGTAAAACATTAAAGTAACTGCCAAATCTAGCAGTGTAAGTCTTGAAATGGCTTTAGGGCAACCAGTATATCAAAATCTGTCAGAATTTACAAGTTCATTAATTTAAAGTTGAAGAAAAAAGTCCAACTTTGTCAGGGCTATTGGACAAATTATTTTCAAAATAGAAATGAAGGACTATTGAATTCAGTGCAGACATCCCCTTCTCAATAAGTATACCCCCTCACAAAGTGCACATACCATTTATATCAGTATAACCATGGGGCAAATGTGCTGATCAGAGTGAAAATGATGAACTGACATCTTTCTGTCCCAAACGAGAAGCAAATAAATGCTGTATTCTGAGGCCATTCATGTAAAAAATCAACATTTGCTAAGATTTTAAAGTTCTGAGCAAATTGATTTTTGAATGTAAATTCAGGAAGGCTTTTTATGTCCTGCTTTAAGGATTCTCTTGATGTTTAGCACTAAAAGTAACAAACATCTGCCTCATGCTGTCCCTGGTGTGAGGGACAGTGGTGGTGTCAGACAGCTCCTCCTTCTTGTGGGTCTCCTAGCTCATTGCCTGCACGTGGAGACCTATTCCTTTCATTCCTTTCTAGGCTGGCAGAGAACATAATTAACTTACACCCTAAAACTCTATTCTGTGTTTCTAATGGTATTCAAAGGCACATTCACTGCTCCAGCTCTATAGGTCTAGGAACTGTTCAATACATGCTGTAAGTGAAATTTTTTAAGGTCTAATCCTTGAAATGATGTGCCCACCTTTGCAGTCTACGTGCACTTACTGACAGGAAATAGGGCAAAACACCAAAGTTCATCATATTTCTTTAAAATGCCAGGTGTTCAGAGTTGACAGCCTGGGTATATTTTTGTCATCTTTCACAAGCTTTGCCACTGGAAATTATTATGCCTGGTGTAATAACTGGACAGTACCACCAGGACTGTTTGAGGGTAGCTGTCACCTAAAGTTTGGTAATGTAATCTGTTCTATCAGCGAGTGTCTCGCTTAAGCTTGAAGTGATTTCCTGAAGTGCATGCATGGGGCTGTGATATTAACCAGCTCAGGCTGACATGATGGGCTGTGTGCCCCTCTGGACACGTTATGGGCCAGCTCAGATGTTTTGCAGTAGGTGGAAGAACACAATGAGGTTTTTCTGTATTTACTTGCTTGTGTATGGAGGAGGACTTTATCAACTGTGGATTTGAATGCTACATGAACAATAAGCCCAACACTTAGACATCTTCTTAAGATCTGTGTAATCGTTGCAATGGCAGTAAGTCTTTTCATCTTGAACTGAATTTTGCCATGCTTTGACCTTTCGTAGAAGTTTTCCTTTGTCCGTCTTGACATGCCCCAGCATTTATGCCTGTATCAGAATTAGTCTGTGTTGTCTCAGCTTTCGCTTCCAACTTTGTCTTGTTTAAATTACTTTTTCTTGCTGCATATCAGCACAAAGCTATAGCTTTGTACTTACAAGCTATTATTTTTAAAATGGACTTCATATCAAATGTGTCATGTCATACTGAAGGGGAATAGGCCTGCAATGCTTTCACTAATGGTGCTTTCCTGTGAAAGTGTAGGGCCCTGCACCTGCATCCCATGCTGGATGTAAGAATCGAAGAACAATTGTTGAGCTTCATTTATTTCCATTCCTTTTCCTAAAATGCATGCCATAAGTCCTTCACTGGAGTCTTTCAAATCAAACTCCAGTGTCAGTATTGAATGGCACACAGCCTGTGTTGAAAGCAGTCTGGGAAACAAAAGAATTAAGGACAGGGTACTTGCTTGGCCAGCAGCATTCCCAGTTGGGTTGACGTCAAAGGAACACTGAGCTGCAGGAGTCCAGTTCTGTTCCCCTTCTGCTGTTGTTGTAGCTCCTGACCTGCTGGCATCTGTCCCTGTGGCTCCACGCTGTGCATCCCACCCGCTCCACTCTCTGAGTTTGTCAGAGCATCCTCTCCAGGGAATCAGTACAGGGTTCACTGACCCTGGAGAAGTCCATGTCCCTGTTCTCAGGGTCCAGCACCACAGCATCTAGAAACAGCAATTGCAAGCAGGCTTTTCACCTTTGCAGCTGTAGCTTATGCACCTGACCACTATACGAAGAATCACCATTGGGTTTAAATGCTAAACTCGAATGCATCTTGGAGCATATTCTCAGATTTCAAAGGCTTATGACTTGGGCAAATCGAGCACTTTCTCATAGAGGTTAGGGGTTGGCCTGCTTCCCATTCTTTTTTAGTTGTTGTGAAGTCATTACTGCAAAGCAACTTGATTACTGAGCTTTCCAACAAAACTACGTTCAACAAAAATTTTTTCTTACTCTCATTCTTGGAAATCCTGAAGCCACCTTTGGTTGAGATTTTTCCTATATGAATGCATTTATGCACAGTCAGTGTGCATAATTTAAGTGTTTAAAAGTTTTAAGATTATTTTTAATTGCCCCTTTAAGAATCATAAAATATCCTTAACTGTAGGTAATAAGAGCAATACACTCTCTCTATCCAAAGGATCATTTGAAATCTGAAATGGTAACATTTCATAGGGCAAGTCCTTGGTTATTGGGGGTTTTGCTGATCTTTGAGTTGCTAGAGGGCCTGAAGATAGACAATGACTCTAAGCAAAATAGTTTAAATATATTTTTAGGATACATCGTGTCTCAAGTCTGAAATGAAGACCATTGCACTTACAGTAGGTGGAACAACTCGCACTGTCAAATACAGCACTGCTCTGGCTGCAAAGGAGTGACTTAGCAAAATATTTCTAGACTCCTGTTGAATGTAATTATTACAGTATGCTTTTCTCCTGTTGAAACATCAATACTTAAAGCCTGACTTGAAAAATACAAAGACATAGGTCTCATTTCTTGCACCATTTTTCTTGTGAAAGCCAATTTGGGTATTTTCCTGGACTAAGTGAGGTTAAGAACTGCTTCATTTAAATTAAGATGTTAGCAGTTATTCTTGTTCATAAATAATAGTGCTTATGAGACTTTTATTTTCCCTGAGAAATTTAGTTTTCACATGATCTTTGCAAGCAGATCACTGCTACATCCTGAACAAGCCATCCCTCTGAAGCTGGACAGCTTCAAAACGTTGTTTTCCTAGGAAAGATTAGAATAACAATCACATCTTTCGGGGCAAAAAAAAAAAAAGGCCAAAAAAACCCCACACTATTTTCAGATTGGGTTCTTACAGCATGTTATATATGAGCTAAGCATACAACAAGGCCCAGGAACCTCTGCCTGACATGAACAACAGCTCTGTGCAGGTGATGCAAAGGGAACTTCACCTGGGAACTGCCCTTTCTGCTTTGTTTCTGCCCTGCTGCTGATGCCTCATACATAGCTTTCTTAACCCCAAGGCTACCTGCTTTTGATTTTATGTGGCCTCTCTGAGGTTCAAGTTACGCTATAAAAGCACTAAGCAAGCTATTTCAAGTGAAATTATACCTAAATACAGAGTAGAAGTGTCTCTGTTCCCTGCAAGACTGGAAGCACATTTTCAGCACCACCTGGTGGTTACTAAGTTTATCCAAACAAAGGAGCATTGGAAGTAACGCACATGGCTCAACATCCTCCTGGAAATGCTGAACAGCAAAAATATGAGCCTGTAGTGTTCATACCACTTTTTCTTCCTCTGTCTTTTTATTGTGGTGATGCCCTGAAAAGCCAGCATAGCCTCATGATGCTGCTGATCTCTCCATAACTATTTGTATGACACCCAGCACTTCAGCCAGGACTGTGTTCCTGCCTCAAATTCAAAGCAAAATCTCTTTGAAAGCCCACAAGGAAAGACTGTTAGGCAGATCAGGGTAATAGTCATGTGGATTTTTTCCTGCTACAGGAACTTGCGTTTAAGACTGCTTTCAAAGGCAAGAATGGCAGCGGCAATGACTGTGAGGGGCTGCAGCAGTCAAAACAAGGTCGACTTACATGAGATGGGCTGGTGTCTCCATTCAGCTCGTGACAGGGCAGAGGAGTGGCTGTGGTAGCATGGAAGGTGAAACACTGATTCTGTGTGCTCTGAAACAAATGTGACAGCTACAAATACTTGCTTTGAAATCTCCTCCTATGATTCACTAATGATTTAAAAAAAAAAAGCAACAAACAAAAAAAAAAAACCTAAACCTACACAAAAGGGAAATGTGCCCCTCCAGAAACAAAAAGAAAAACAAACCACAATATACATTTGCACTGTATGAAGTTGGGGTGAAATAATTTTAAAAAGAGGCGCAATATAATACTTTTGGAGGAATGCTTTATTTGAGTCTTGTTTTAAAAATCTATCTTTTTGATCTCTGCTTGCAAAACTCACTAGTTTATTGAATTTCAGTGATAAATTATAGAAACACTGGTCTTTTGTAGATAAATACAGGCCTTGTGTTTGGAAGATATTGAGAAAATGTGGATGTACTCCAGTGTCCAGGAATAATGAGTATAGATACTTTTCATGCCATATTGAAACAAAAATATCAGTTCCTGGGTACCATTTTAAATTCAGCTTTCCTCATTTTCCAAAAGCTAGATAGTTAATGACACAAATATATTTGAGACAGGCTTGGATGGACTTACAGGTCCTTTCTCCTTTACACCTAGTAAGAAGGGTGTCAGTGATTTGTGCATCTTCAGCTATTAATTACAGGGATGTCATAATGCAAGGCAAAACAGTAAATAGATCCAAAGATCCAAGCTGTACTGAAGTGCATTCACAACACTAGCTTTTGAATTTCTTTAAGTGTCTTATATTAAGGCTTTCTACTTGTTTGCACATCCCCTGTGATCTGAGATACACCGACAGTGCCTCCCTCTTAGAGATGCTTCTTTGAAACATCAAGTCACAAAAGACTTCTCTTTCTGTAAGACTTAAAAATACACCATAAAAAAAACCCTGTAGGGTTAATTTATTCTGTATCAGCTTATGAAAGTCAAGGGTTAAAGGACAAGGCTTAATTTCTTTTCTCTTCTACAGAAAGTGAACACCTCAACTACATGCAAGACCTTAAATTCTGATTTTCTTCTTTACAGTTTATATCTGTTCAAACTAGGATTAGCACCACAGATCCAGGACCTACTGGGAAAAGTAGACTTCACAGGTAATAAACTGCTTATCTAATCACATGTTAAGATGGTTTCTTCACCCAGCAAATCTGCTAACATTGTACATATTTTCTATTATGGTCTTTCTCCTCCTGCAAGGTTGCTCTGAGCACATCCTAATTAAATAGGTGGGAGGCTGCTGTTTTTAATGAATGTCAGTCCCTGAAGGACAGGAGGGAGTGAATTTGCATGAATACTTTTCGTATCTTAGATTCCTTCAAAATGAGGAGGAAAAACTGCTAAGAAGCCCTGGCTTCAGGGTGGTTTCAAAAACACTGCACTCCTATTTGTAGGTATGGTGATTCATAATAAAATTCTTATGCTTTTGTTCTGATAATATTTCTTGTTTTATGTGAACAGAGGAAGAAATCAGCAACATGCGAAAGGAGCTAGAGAAGTATGGTATACAAATGCCATCTTTTAGTAAAATTGGTGGGATTCTGGCCAGTGAATTATCAGTGGATGAAGCTGCATGTAAGTGTGGCTCTTGTTCTGTTTTCTACTAGATAATTTGATAGAATGCTAATGAAATACCTTCTGTGTTTTAATTCACCTAGTTTGCCACCTCTTAATAAGTAAGGGGAAAAGCAAGCAAGTTTTCACTAGCTATCACACTGCATCATTGGTATAAGACCTCCTGTAATTTTTCAGTCTGCATTTTTGAGCATCCCCATTTGGGATTATAGCAGTTCCCCATAGGAAGTGCTACTAGAAACAAAGATTTCTTACAATCTTTTGCATGGGTTTAATGTTTTGGTAGCTAGTGCTCCTCTAGAATGACAAATTGAGCTCTGCGTGTGCTTCTGCACCCATAGGGGTTACAATGGAAATGGCCATGGGAACAAGGTGTCTTCTCTGAGCCTCCTTCCTCTTTTGGGCTCCTGCAGTTTTCCTCAAACTCGCATTCAGGTTCCTGTGAGGACAAGGCACTGCTCCAGATCGACAACTTTCTCATGTATGGTGGTGCAGCCACCTCTGTGGGCAGCTTTCAATCTGTCTGACCGCTGGTGTGACCCACAGCATGGTAGAACCCTGCTTGAAGGGCACATCCTGCTGGTGCACCTGAAATAAGCTTTCCTTCTAGGGGGATTGATGCGCAGTTATGGTTCTTTTGAGGCTGTCTTGAGCAGCTTCCACTCAAAACCAAAATTAAATGCGTTTTTGCTGCCCGAGCCTATCTGTCTGTAAATCTGGGGTTTTTTTCTCTGATTCAGTTTGTGTGTGTGTTTGTTTTTTATGGAATGAAGAGATATATTTTAAAAATAAACAATAATAAAAATATTTTTTTAAAAATAATAAAAAAAAAGCTTTAACTTAAAT
>VXBH01009540.1:154643-186971 GCA_013400035.1 Rynchops niger
TTTTGAGCCTGCTATAGCTTAATACATGCACGCTTCTGCAAAGCTAGCTCTTAAAATACTGCCTTTGGAAGTGGGGGTAGTTTGTCTCCTTTTTTTAGCAAGTTTTCAGAGATTTAGTGACTACCAAGCATTTTTCCAAGGAGCTTCCTTCCTTCCCTGAGGTTGAAAGGGATGCAGCTTCCTTCTCTGAAAGCTGTTTACAGTGTGTGTTGGTTTTCCTTTAACTTTTGAAGTGTTTTCAGTCTTCCGTAGAAAAGCAGGGTTTCCTGATGCTAGTTCTGTCCCTTTGGGCAAGGAGTGTGCTGTAGATAACATGCCCTGCCCCAGAACAGGAAACATCTGCCATGGGAACCCTCACACACTAGTGAGGCTGGACATGGAGATCCTGCCAGAGGAAAGGGTCTACCACCCTGCTTGCGAAACGGAGTAAGCAAAAGGAGATATGACGTGAAACAACTGCTGATGACTCCTGCTGTGCTGTCAGCAATAGTAGGAATCAGCGTGCAAAGAGCAAGCTTAAGCGCTTTCAAAGAGAGCTTATTTGGCAAGTAACCCTCGCTGTTATTCCATGCCTCTAGACTACTCTTTCAAGTCCAGTCAGGCTTCTCGCTGATTCTCATGGTAGAGGAGTTCACAACATTCACCCAATACCTGTTCACATCCCTTCTAACCTTGAACCTACGTTTTAACTATTTTTTTTTTTTTTTTTTTGCTAGCTCTGCTTATGTCCATGAGGCCTCTTCCAAAACTGTGGAAGAGATTACATCCTTCCTCTGTATTTTGTTATGTGTGGGTGTGAGGGTGATATGTGTGTCTAAGAATGGCAGTCTTTTCTTAGCCCCCTCACATTGTTCTGGATCTTCATAGAATTGTAGAATCTCAAGTTAGAAGGGACCCATAAGGATCACTGAGTCCTACTCCACTGCTTCTCACAGGGTGACCTAAAACTAAACCATAGGACTAAGAGCATCGTCCAGACGCTCCTTGAACTGACAGGCTTGATGCTGTGACCACTTCCCCGGGGAGCTTGTTCCAGTGACTGATCACCCCCTCCGTGAAAAACTTTTTCCTAATGTCCAATCTGAACTTCCCCAGTTCATAAACTGGGGAATGTTTCTCTCTGCTTGCTTCTCCTCCACCATGCTGGCTGCCTGTGTTTCCCATCTGATGCTGTGCTGAACTAAGCTAGAGTGAAATAATTTCAGAACAACTTTCTAGCATGAATTTAATGCTAAGCAATGGATTATTCATCAACGGCTAAACAAGTTGTTTCAGTAACTTCCTTCTCTGAGAATGTATAGTGACACTTCATGCTTTATTTGCCCATGTTTTGCCTCCTCTTCTATTTTACTTTCCTAATTTGTATATCCCTTTGTTTTTCTAAAAACTCAAATTTTCCTGATCCTTGACAAGCCATCTTTCATTTCCTTCATACACTGAAAGAAACTGAAAGCTCTAAACTCAGACACATAGACCCTCAGTTAATCCAAAAAAGGGCTTTTTACTCTGAATGCTTTTCTCCAGTTTAGCAATGCCATGCAAGGCCATGTAGCAAGTAAATACTGACAGAATAAGGAAAGACGTCATTTGTGTCCTGCCCCACACATTTCATTGGTGGCATGAAAGCAAATCCTAGACAAGCTGCTATGGTGATAAATGGGGAGGTGCTGTGTTCCTCCTTTCAGGTAAGATCTAGATAAACTTTTATGAGGAATCACATTTTACATAGTAATATCTGTAAAATCTTTGAGATGAATACACCACCAGACAACCATTGGGGTCCCTGTGGCATGAAGGTCCAGATAAACTGTAACTCTAGTGAAAGTCCTTCATCTAGACTGATCTTGGGGCCAAATGTGTGCAGGCAATACCTGGGATGGGTGTTAGCCATTACTTTACACCGAATTCAGCTGCAAGTGGTTTTGATCTTGTATATTCATGTAAATTTGCTGTGAGGAAAAAAGAAGAGCATTTCTGACTCTTAAAGTCAAGCATTTGTTTAGTAGTTGAAGATTTCTTATTTTCTCAAAGGAAAGGTTTAACATTTCAGCTGGTAAATTACTGCAGTCCTATGGTAGTTTTCCCCCTTTTCCTGTGCAATAACATTTTGGGAATGCTGCAAGGCTCTTTTGGTGTTCTTCCCCCTGGTTTGAAGTTTGCTGCCCTGTGGCTTTGCAGGTGACAGAAGTGGTTCCCCAGCTGCTCATGGAGATCCTCAGTTAGGAAAGGAGCCAGTTCATCCCAGTCAGGCTTAGATGTGGTGTGCAGGGCTGCACCCTGCTTGGAGAGTCTTAACTATGTTTTCTGGAGGACAGGTTTCATGGAGTTTGAATTTCCGTATTCTTGTGTTGCATCTTCCAGATACAGTTAATTTCGACAATACTTTCATTGTCTCCTATCTTTACAGACACAAAAGCAGCTTTAAGAGAAAAACTACCAAAAATTCTTTCAGTTTCTGCATATAAATAGTTCCTTCTAAATGACATAGGACTTGAACAATAAAATGCAACTCATGCTTTATTTTCTGTCAGTAAAATAGTAAGCCCCAGGTGGGAGAAAGGCAAACGTGGAACAGGCAGCAATGTGCCACTTTCGAGCAAACATTGAGTGTTTTTGTTGCTGCAGTCTAGGGGAAACATTAGGAGTGGGAAATTTGAAGGGCAGTACTTTAATTGTTCTACTTATATTAAACACCCTTGCAATTAAATCAGAAGAAACAGTGCCAGTTTTGAATATGTTTTGCTTCCTGAAATTTAGGATTGTGCTTTTAATTTTAGTGCATGCGGCAGTGATAGCAATTAACGAAGCTATTGAGAAGGGAATAGCTGAGCAAACCATTGCAACTCTGAGGAACCCAAATGCAAAGTTGCTAAACGTGGATGAGGAACTTGCACAGGACTATCAGAATGAACTCTTTGAAGCTAAACGGAGAAAAGAATCAAATGCAAGACTTAAGGTAGTGGTATTTTATTAGCACTCCTGATGTACCTGTTCCTTCATGTTGTTTTTCATGCTGCAGTATTACTGTTTTTAAAATTAACTTAAATTCATTTTAAAAATTAGTGCAGTTAGGAAGACAAACACTTTTAAGATAAATAAGATAAATAATGGTAATGCAACAAGCTGACAGCCAATTTTATAAGAATATGATTACTATGAGTATGATGTAGCTTAACTTTGACCAAATGATAAAATACCAGAAGAGAATAAGAAAGAATAAATATTGTTTTTCCTCTATCAACTGCTTTAGAAAAAGCAAATTTTCTGTTTAAAAAGTTGCAAAAAGAATGATACCTTTTTTGAGTATTAAGTATAAGATGCCACAGATCTTTAATGTGATATTATTTGCTTTGGTTTTTACATGACAGCTAATGCTTTTTGTAGTTGAAAAATGCTATGGTATATTTAAATGACTATTTTACAGGAAGCAGAAAATGCTTTAAATATTGCTCAGGCAGTTGCCACGAAGGACTAATATCTTTAGTTCATGTGGTCAATAAATTCCTTTACAAATACATCCAGCAAGTATTTCAGCTTATGACGTTTTAATGACTTCCACTAACAGTTTTTCTCTCTGTAAAGTTTTTGTGTGTACTAGCAACAATTTTGTTTTCCTAGAATGGCACCATCTCTGAAGAAGAGAGAGATGTCTACGAGGAGCTGCTGACACAAGCTGAGATTCAAGGCAATATCAATAAAATTAACAGTAAGCCATTCTGGATCTTTATGGAAGCGTGTACATAAGATGTGATGTCCCAGATTCCAGCTGAACAAAACAAATATTTCTGTAAAAACTTATAAAATATGCAAAAATAGATAACGTTTGTCTACAACATTTTTTTTTCTTGCTACTCCTTCTCTACTGATCTTTTGCGGGGCTAATGTCTGTGTTCGTGGCTTTTGCTGTAAGGGTTCCTCAGTTCAGGATCAAATCATTTATTGCCTGCTCTGTTTCCTTATGTTTGAGTTTCTTTTGTGTGCAGAATACTGTAAATTTTGACCCCCTCTTCTATATAGAGCCAAAATGCATTCATAATCTTCCAGTTAGCTGTGGTTGAACTGCTTCCACTTGCGCTCACTTGGAGCCAGAGACTCTCTTTGTAGGTTTTGGTCTTGAAATAGGTAATCCTCTGCTGGATAACGATTGCCACCCTAGCTGGCTTTTACAAAAAGTGAGGTGCTGACAGCAATGGACTCTTTTTCACAAAAGCATATTTGCTGTTTATAAGCATTGTTTTCATTTCAGTTCGCATAGCTTTAGTCCAAGTGAATGAGGCTATTGACCGGCAAGATGAAGTGGCACTGATGGCAGGTTTGAACCGTCCTGCTCTGAGCCTACTTGAAGTTCTGCCACAAAATTCCTCATGGTACCTATTGCAATTGTGTGATTCTAGAGAACAGAAAATGCAGGTAATTGAATGGAACAAGTGCTATGCATCAGTTTGCATTTTTTTTAGATGAATTTAACCCAGGGAGAAATTGCCTTTACTCTGCTTTCAGCATCACTTACAGAACAGTTTTATAAAAGTTTTAGAATAATTGATATATTAATTGACACCAAAGTAGCTACATTTTCTCTAAAGAGCATGATGCTCTTGTAGTTACTAAGATATAAGAAGAAAATTTGAGTTATAGCACACAGCCCATAATATTATGTTTGCTTTGTAAATTAACTATAACTTGAGTATAACAAAATGTAATACTGGATCATTAACAGCAAACGAAAGAATCAATTGGGTTTTAAGGAGAAAATCCATCATTTTGAGTAAAATGAAGATCACAGGGAAAGACTAATGCTGTGTTTACAGTGACATTGTATTTGATGCACAGGGAATAGTACAATCAAATCCTAGCATCCCATCAAGGGGTTTTATCCCTTATCTCCCATCAAACTTAAAAGCATAATTAAATCTTCTTTTCTGATCTGTTAGATAGCGGGGGTTCCAAATATGCTCGACAAAAGTGAAATACAGAAAGAAGTTAGCGTTGCCAATGCGGAAGCTGAGGCTCACAAGCTTAGTGAGTAACTGTTTTAATACTCATATTTTACCACCACCATTTAATTATGTTAAGCTGATTAATTGAATACACCATTACTCGCACGTAAACAAGGTTTCTCAAATGGAAACCATATGCATTGCATTTTATTTTGGTCCCTAACTGTTCTTCTCATCGTCACGATTGCTCAGTCACCACTCTGCTGCATTGGATATACTCTTATCTGAGGTATATTTTTTTCCTTTAATAACTTGAGGCACAGGTAAACACGCTGGCTAAAACTGAAGACAATGTGTGGCTTGGTGGCTTGAACAAATATTTACCAGTGCAGTATTAATCCTCACTTGGGAGCGATGACCATCCTTGTAGAATTAAAATTGAATGATCACATGGAAGAATATTTTGCAGTTCCACCACAGAGGAAAATTACTCTCGCTTTCAGACACATGTATCTAAATCTAAACTGTTCCTAGTCTGCCAAGAAGGTCACAAGACACATTATAGTTTATAGAAAATATAGTTAAGGGGATCTAAATTTGCAGTGCATGTATTGCTGCTTTTGACTGGAATCTTCTTTGCAAGGAAGTTCAGCTTTTGTTAAACTGCTGCTATTTCATGCTACATCTGGGCATGGCTTAGTGGTTGTCTTGCCTCTGGTATTATTTCCAGTGCTTTGAATATAGGCTGGCTGCTTTTGGAATGTGACTTAAAGGCTGTACTGTGAGGTGAGCTGAAGCCCGAAGATAAGTTTGACTTGCCTCAAATATTAGCCTATTTTAGATTGGTTAGGCATGGTGAGCAGTACTTTCTCTGAAAGAGTTTCTCCTTGGTAAAGGAAATGAGGAGGAAAGATGTGATGTATGAAAAGTAGTAACAGCAATCTGGAGAGCAACTTATTTGTTGTGTTTGGTTTGAAAAGTTAAAAATAGTGGGATTTGTTATTGGAATGTAAACAAAGTCTGTTTTGCAAGTTGCATGCTCAGTTCCTGAATTAGAAACCAGTAGCTTGGTTATTGACTACAGAGCTAGTCTGATCCATTTGTTGGGCTCTTTTTCTCTTTGCTCTTTTCTTTGAAAAAGCATGCATGCCACAGCTTTGAGAGTCTTTCCTTTTTCTAACCTCAGGAACAGCTAATAGAGAGAACCCTCAAGAACAACATGGCCCCATATGACCATGCTTCAGAGCAATTGAAATGAGAGGTGATGGGCTTATTTAGGTGGGCCTCATTACTTAGAAATGTTTTCAAAGTCTATGTGTTGTTTCTGCATACATGAACTGTGGATGGTATCTGCTGTGCAAGCAGTTTTGTACAGGCTTAAGCAGTTAGTGGTGACTAAAAACATTCCCTGGATAATTGTATACAGAAAAGCCATAAGATAAGATGGAGGAGTCAGGGGTTATTTTGCTGATGGAAATGACATTTACGTAACTGTCATTCTTTACTCTGCCACATGCTCTCTAACCTTCAAGGTTGTTTCCCTTTGCGCAAGACCAGAGCGGTCCCTTGTACAACATGTTCCTGGGTGCGTCCTAGCCTGGGTTTCTTCAGAGTTGGCTTTTCCAGGTGTGCAATTACAGTGGCTGTGACTAAGCTAAGGGGTGTTGTAAGGTTTCTGCAGGTGCCCAAGTGGGAAGTGTTTTTCAGCACTTTTCTGCTGGAGTTCAAACCTCTGCTGAAGTCCGTTCAGCATAAAGCAAAACAAGCGAGTTGTTTACAAAGTGTTTACATGCATACTCCTCAACGGTGGAAGAGTTTTATTTTATTTGAATTTAATGTGAAATTTGAGCTGTAGAGAAGCTGACATTTCTAAATGGCAGTACTTGTGAGGACTGTTCTCCCACACTGTTAGACAAACCAGCAGGTAGCATGCAGAGGAGGCCGTAGAAGCCGTAGCATGTGGTTTTCCACCAGCTCAGCTACTGAAAATCCCAACCCCCGCCACATATTTAGCTAATTTCTACCAGGCCTCCTGAAACAGACAATAAAAGCATGATTAGTGTTGCAGGACAGGCTTGTTTCTAGTTAGCTGAGTTAGGTACTGCCAAAAGAAGGATGAGAGGAAGGAAACATGGTGCAGAAGGAAAGGAGTGTTTGGGGTGAAGCAAGACTGAGGCACTGGATCTGGCAATACCCAGCAGTACCTGCTGCAAGCAAACCCCGGAGGGCTGTTAGGTCTTTCTCTGAGCTAGGATGAGGTCAGCTCCACGATTTGGGTTATAGGTACAATAAGCAGTCTCTAATACGTAGAAGTCCGGAAAATTATTTTTTGCATACCTTTGAACAGACACTGGTTTTGCAACATTCATCAGTTGTGCCTTGAAAAATCTCACCCAAATGTTTTTTTCTCTAATGACAGCAAATTATATTCTTTGGAATAACTTAATTGTCATCTATGTGGCATAAAGAGCAAATGGCATATGAAAATTAATCGGATTTTCTTTCCCTGCTGTTCTATAGAACTTATAGCAGTTGACAATATCAATACTGCAATTCGTAACTGTGACCCTAGTAAAACACTGGTTGCTCTGATGAAACCGGAGGCGCAGCTGCCTGTTGTTCACTCATTTGCTGCTGCTGTCTATCAGACTGAGCTGTTCAACCTCCAACAACAGAATGCTGTGGTAAGAGTGAAAAGCTTACAACTTCCTCACTGATGTTTCGTAGTCGAACCACGGAAGAGCAGAAACATAGCATGTTGTTGTGTTAAATCAGACTTAATTCCCTTGCCATAGTGTTACCTATTGCATGAATGGTCTTGGTTGAATAGGCAATATTGAAACACAAACTTGTTCCTTGACACACTTTGCTCTGGCCGAGCTCTTGTGTTACAAGAAATCAACTGACGTTTTTTAATTGTTGCATGCTCTCAATGAGGACTAACTCTGTTCTATGTATTGTGTAGAAAAGGAATCCCTTGCTTTGAGGGTAAAACCAGAATAGGTGGGACTGTGGGGCAAAAGAAGGAAAAGCTGAAGGGATATCTGGTAGCAAACCCAGTAATTGCTACCACTGGTGTTGTGTTAATCTGATATGCCTGTGACTAGGAAATTTGCCAGGCTTTTTGAATCAAGTCCATCTCCTTGATGGTATCTAGACTGTGTAACTCAAAATCGTTACACTGCTTATTTAGTTTCCTGACTGCGGTACATTATTGTCCTACAGAACTACCTGCCACATGATGAACTGTCTATTGCAGTAGAAATGTTGTCAGCTGTTGTGTTGCTAAACCAGGCCTTGGAAAATAAGGACATACTAATGATAAAGAATCATCTCAGTAACCCATGCATTGGCTTCAATAATCTGGAAGAAGAAAGCTTTCAACGGTAAAGGTTCCTTTGTCTTGTCTGGATGAGACTTGGCAACTTCTGCTAAAGGATAAGTAGGCATTTTATTAGGTGGGCTGTCCTGTGTTGTGGCTATGAAGTTGAAAGGGTTGGAAAATAAAGATCTGTGTTACAAGTTAATAAGGGATAACATGACAATTGCTGAACTAGTTGTGCATCTAAGTATAAGCAATCACACAGCATCAGGTGGTTGAAGGCAGAAGATGTGTGAGGTGCAGGGAAAATAACCTCGGAAAGCAAACATTAAGATCTGACAAGAATTTTTGCAGACACTAAAGCACAAACCAACTGTAGCTGGAAGCTGTTAATCAGTAACCTCTCTGCAACACTGAAAGAAGAACTTTGGAATGAGGTAGTGTTTAATGCCTTAAGGTCCAGGAGGCCCCTTAAACCACGGCTGACCCCTTTTTAGCTTGAGAATTGCAAAGGTCTGAGGGATACAGCACAGCCCTTCTTGCTAAAAAGCTGAGTACAACGCTGTGGCACATGTGCATGTCCAACACTAAATTATAGCCTTCACTCAGCTGGCAGCTGCTTGCACAGCCACGTGCCTGACTTGTAGCAGCACATGGCTGTGACCTCTGCGCTCTTCTGTGTACCTGCAAAAAATATCAGGCAACACTATGATTTGTGAGAGACCTGAACCCCCAGCATGGTGGGGGAGAGCACGGGGGCATGGGCTGGTTCTTGCCTCCGAATCATGGTTGGTGGAAACCTTCATGTGCTGCTGGAAGGCATTACTAGGCAAAAGGGACAGCAATGGCTGAAGATCTTCACCAGGCTGCCAGGGGACACGAATTTGAGAGTGACCCTTGCTATAGGTGTCTCAAAGCTGGAAGGAGGGTGGTCAGGTAGGAATAAGAGGCCAGTGTTTTGGTTAGAGGGAGCAGAATGCCATTATGTAAATTTGTGCTGCTACCCATATGTTGAATACTGCAGGAAGCTTTGATTGCACAATACCCGAAGCAATACAGTAGAGCTAGAAAAAGTTCACTGAGGGAGATGGTGTTCAATGGCTATCTACCAGAAGAGACGAACTTGTTAAGAATGTGTTTCTTAGAAGATAAAATTTAGGAGAAATATGATATAGATCTGAAAAAGTGTGTGTGTCGTGGGAAAGGAATTTGCTAGCTTTTCTTACAACTTTAGTTTTTATTTTCTTATGAGAATTGGAGCAAGAAAAGATTGGACATTACAAAATACCAAGTTTAAAATTTACGTGAGGAGCTGCCATCTCACAAAACAGTTAAATAGGTGGGATTCATTCCTGAAGAATGTAAGATTTCAAAATAGAGTAGATTTGTGGATAGAGCCCAGCATTGTTTGCAACTATTAGTGATACGCAGCCTCCAGCTCAGGAAGCCCTTAAATGCAGGCTGCTGTATGCTGGAAGGGCAAATCAGAGCAGGAAATTATGATTCTCTCCAACATTCTTTTTCTGGCAACCGTTAGTTTCTCAGGCTTCTGCTGGAAATAGAAGACAGGTGTTTTATCTGACACATTGCGGCAGTTGTATGCTTCATTCAGGAATATGAAAATTATTTAACTTACGTATAGGTGAGTTTACACTACTGTGAAGGTTTCCAACTTAACTTGATCTGCTGTCCTTCTAAGAAGAGTTGACACAGGCTACAAAGCCTGTGCTTAGAGGACTTTGAGTTGTGGGGAGAGGAGCATCATCTGCCCATGATGCAACATCCTCTGTGTGGAGGTAGCAGGAGGTGCTGCTACCTGGTGCTAGGGCAGAATTTCTGGTCCTTGAATTTGTGTAGCAAGAAGCTGACCATAGTTTCTCCCACACTTACCTGTAGTGACATACAGAAAAGTGTATGTCCAGTGTATGTACTGCCATAAGCCCAAGTTGCCAAGAAAAGTGCTCTGAATTAGTGTACAGCGTCATTCTTTTCAGATCCTGGAATGCATGCACAGAACCAGCAAGGCAGCTTGCATGTCTCTCTAATTTTTGGCAAGGCATAAGTTTGTCTGAAGTTCATTAACTGAAAAAAATACTAGGCACTAAATGATGGATGATACATCTGACTAATTCTTTGTGTCAGTTTATCTTGTATACGAAATACACTTATGTATTTTATATCTTCTTATAGTTATGCTGATACACTATTGTCTATTAAGTCAGAGGCTTCATCTCAAGGCCAAGATTATTTAAGCTGGAATGATATCCAGAACTGCATTGACATGGTTAATATGCAAATTCAAGAAGAAAATGAAAGTAAGTAATTCTTCCTCTACATCGCCCACAGAGATGGTAGTCTAGTTCTTAGTACATAAATTTCTGTGCTGAATGGCCTTCTACAGACACTCTTCAAGAGAGAAGAGCATTTAATAATTTCGAACACCTGTTGGTCTTTAAATATCCTTGAAGTATTCCTGGTTATGTTTTCACTGGTTGAAAGATACCATAGGGTGCCAGCCTTCTGCAGTGTTACAAATGCCCCGGGTCTCCCCACTTGGCAGTGCCTTTCCCTATTTGCACTGGATGGTCTTGCTTTGGGGATTTTTGCAGAAATTGTAAGCAGAGCATGTTGTGGGATAGGGGAAAAAATGACAGGTAGCGCTGTGGGGAAAAGTGTTTTGTGTGGTTTTTTTTAATGTTAAATGATTTCTGAGCCCCTGTTTTTCACAAGGGAGTTGGTAAGTAGTTATGTAGTGCAGCTGTCTGTCCAGCTCTCCTTTTAGGTAACTTGATTTCCTATCTGAGACTAGCTTCTTATGCCCAATTTTTCTAATGTAAATGGATTGCCCTAAAAGGGTGCTGTTATATTAAATGTGGTAGCTGGTCATTTGGGCTTCAAAAATGCTAAAGAATGGAGTTTTTCCACTGGATATAGAAGTATGACTTTTATTATTTTTATTACTTATTTTTTTACTAAAATTTGAGGCTACCAAGTTATGCCTTATTTGCTGGAGCCAGGGAAAGAGAGGGCAGCTTTCAGACTGCTTGCCATTTGGGAAGCAGTCTGGAGTGTAGTTTGAGAGCCTTTGTGTAAGGTGCAGGCTGTTTCCAGGGTGGCACTGATGCACGGTGCATGTGCCCTTCCCACACTGCCATCAGTGTCATCGTGCGTGCTGCTGTTTTATACTGGTTAGAGAAAGTTTATGTTACAGAAATACTAAAACTGACTGGATTATTGCTTCCTAAATCTAGCCAAGTGGCTGCCGTGGACCCTCGTGGCTTGCTGGCAAAGCATGCCCCCAGGCAAGGTGGGATGCTGAGCAGCTCATTTGACTGACATCATCACCTCTTTAAATCTCTGCAGTCACTGGGAGTTGAAACAGGCCTTAAGAAAGGTGGTCTAACACTAGGAGTGTCAGTCTTTAGTACTGAAATAGCTGCACTTGGTTTCAGTGGCACAGACCTCTGACCAGGGATGGCTATTTGGAACAGAGAGGAGAGGGTGAAGAGTGGCCTGTTTCCATAAGTAAGCCTGTATGTCTGTGCGGTTCCTCTTTGGTAGCGCCCCAGGAAAAGATGCTCATTCCCAAAACCTTATGAGGGCATGGATCTGTGGCCCTGCCAGCTGGGCTGTGGTGGGTCTGGGAGAGACTCGGTGAGAGAGGATTCGCTGCCAGCAGGGATGCCATCCCACACAGGTGATGGGGAAGCCCTTCTAGGGTGGCTTTAGGTAGAAAGTACCCCAAGTGGTGCATTTCATCACTGTTTGAGGGTAGAAAGAATTTGATTTTTAAAATGTTGAGACCAATCTGAAGAAAATGAGTTAGAGGTTTTATTAGATACACTAGGCCATGTTACTTGCTGACTGAAGTCCTGAGTGCCACTGGTCTGAACAATAAAGTGATTTTGCTTAAGGTCACCATTTATCAGATTGGTTTATTTAAGGTGAAATTTAAAGAAATGAAGTTAAGTTACTATGTAATGCTGTTTCTGGGAGGTCAGTATGTAACTAGTTGTCCAAATCAAGGTTCAAGTACTATGGTCTGAAATCACATGAAAATATGTCTTTCAGAACTGTGAGCCAATATGAAGGTGAACATATTTAGATGTGGTGCCCAGACTTTCCATAAGCTTCATGTAGATATACCTGCCCTGAAAGTAGGGAAGTATGTTTTCCCTTTTTCAGCAATGACAAATTTGACTTTTATGAACAGGTAGATTCTGATATATCAATAACTGTGTCAGAAAGGAAAACTGTATAACTTAATAGCTTCACGTGAATATTTAAGCAAAAATAATTTTAAATCAGCTCCTGTTGCTGCCTCTGCTTCTTGTTACTTGATTTTTCTGTTCTTCATGTTACTGCTTTGTTTGTACCCCATATTGGATAGGTTGCATATTTCTTTGATAACTACATCTTTAATAACTTTTCTGTTTCATAGGAATCATTGCAATTGGCCACATTAATGAAGCAATTGACCAAGGAAATCCTGAGAAAACTCTAGAAACCCTACTGTTGCCTACAGCCAAGCTGCAAGATGTGAGACCAGTAAATGCAAGGCATTATCAGGATGTTCTGCACCATGCCAAAACACAGAAATGCAAGGTTAGACCTTTGACTGTTGCTGTTTGTCAGAACCTAAATGCCAATTTTTTTCACTTACACATGTCCCTATCCTGTTTCCTCAATGTTTGGATTAGCTGTGCCAATGGGGTTGTAAATAAGCCAATGGTAACAAACTGGCACTGATAATTTTTCCACTACAACTTATTCTGACTGGCAAAAGGGATTAATGCTCAGTGTATTAATAATAAGCCTATTCTGCATGTGTGTCACTAATGACTTGACGTAACCTTGCTTATTTTAAATTCTATTAGGTTGCTGCAGCTATTACAAAACATGGGCAGCAGCAGTCCTGACATATTGATGAATTTCTGCAAGGGACTAGTCACTAGTCTGTGTCAGGCAGGTAGTTACAATACAGGCAGGATCTGAGGTTTTCGCCAGAAGGAAGTCATAGTCATGCTGAAGGAGTCATGGTGCTCCTTAGCAAACCTCTGGGAAGTACTTTGAGGAGTCTCAGTCGCTGAAGTCTGGTGTGTTATAATAGTGGAGTTTTGTACGTATTTCTGTTATGACCTTATCGTGCAACAACATACTGGCCATCTTGCATGTGCCTCAGTTTAAATCTGTCTCAGCAGGATATTGCTATCTGCTTCCCCAAAAGCAGTGCTGTGGTTACCATCACAGCTCAGGGAAGCATAAACAAAGATGAGCTTAACAGCTTGCAGGATGTGACTGAACACAAGATTAGCTAAACCTACCAGCACAGCACTTAAAATGTCCAGTGTTTGGAAAAGATGCTTAAAATTCACATAATGTGTTCCTAAAGCAATATGGTCAGCTGGAGAAAGTCCCTGAATTTTGGCTTGTAGGAACATCTTCCAGCTAGCTACCTTTCCACCTCACCTGTGGTACCTGCTGTGAAACAGGGTGTTTCCACAATCCACTGTCAGAGCCTTCAAAAGGCGTTTGTATGTCTGGATTTCTTGCTTGGTAAAAGGGCTTGTTTCACTGAGCCCTGGATCCTGAAAAGCATCCTCCCTTGCCATGTGTGCTGGGAGGGTTTAGTGCATGCTGTGACTACTTTACCTGTCCTGGAAGGGCTGGGTTTGTTATCTGCATGCAGAGAATATCTGTGCAGGTGGTGGCCATACAGTGCTGGCCCAGGACATGCCAGGCACTTTGTGCACGTGTAGGGAGCTGGGATGCCCCCAAGGCAGAGACTGACATCTCACAGGTGCCCACGTGCCTGAAGACAGCAGCCCTGTCCTGGCTCACTCCTGCTGTCTGCCACCATGATCCCCAGGCACAAACCTACTGCCTGCCCCTGTCCCTGTGTGAATGCGCTAATAGGAAACAAATGGGTGTCTCAATCTTTTTGGAACAAAGATTGTGCAATCTCTTTGAAATCTTCTTGTTTGAGAACTTGTGATGTTCCTAGCGACTTCCGCTGGCCTTTCTCTCCTGAGGTATTTTGTTTATGCAGTCCTTCAACAACAACTTATAACATCTCCTCTGTAAACAGCAGCATTGTTCCTGTTTAGGAGGAGAGCAAGACACTGTACTATATGTGCTCCCAAAAGAAATTCTCAGATGCATTAAACTGACTTATTCTTTCTGCTGGTCAATCACACAGACATCACCCTTCTTTAGTAAGGATATGATTTAGATGGAAATTTCCTTTAAAAAAAAATCCAAACTGAATTCAAAAGATAGTGCGATGTCTAAAGTCTGTTGATTCCTTACTCTTTTTGAGCCCTGTTTACAAAGCAGATCTGCCTTTAATTGTACTTAGCATGTTTTAAGACTGAGGCGTAGTAAAAGGAAGTATTTGATTTACAAGGATCAGATAGGTCTGCCTGTGAACTTCCTGTGCTCCCCGGCGTCTGGAAAAACATATGGGTCAAACCTGCTTGCTTGTTCTGACCAGCCTGCTGTCACGTCCCTGTAGCTGTGGTGGCTTTCGGGAAGTAGTCTGCACCCGAATCTCCCAGTACCCATTACAGGTCTTAATCTCCGATCACACGTACATGTTGCTTGCTTGAAATTGAAAATGCAAACCTGGAATTTATTTATTCCGGTAATCTTAAACTACAGCTTCTAACAATTCTCAAGGCCATTTCAAACCAAGTGTGTTCAGGTCCCAGTGAAGAGAAACCCTGTGTTCAGGGGGTGCTTGTGCATACCTGAAAAGTTAAACAGATGTGCCAAACTCTCAAATTGTTCCTGTGTTATTTTATTTTTTGAGTGATAGGCACACAGGCTTTACAGTTAGGGTCACGATTTTTATATTTACAGTAGCTGTATAACATCTGGATTACTTTAAAGTTATCTTTGAAATCTGTTCTTGTGCATGTTGAGGGAATGGCATGATCAAAACTAACTTAAATTCCTTGAAGACATTTTCCAGTGCAAATGATTTTATTTAAGTTTTTTACAATACTATTATCAAACTGATGTGATACATTTTTTTTCTCATCACTGCCTTACATGCTGCAGTTACAAATACAAGCGCCAACCACTGAGCTCATTTTGTAGCAACTTATACTCAGTACATATGTAGCTTTTGAGTTTCTGTAAACATAAAAGCTGACCCTTTGCTTTATTAACATGGACAATCCATCATAACTGGCTTCAGTATTTGTAACACTGTAGGTATTTCCTGTAAGGATGTGGAAATAGAGAATACTACAAAATAGCTTCCCTGTTTTGCTTACGAAGCAAGAATGAGATATGCCTGGATTCACACTGATAAGGGTTAGCTCCCAGCAATCCTCATGGGCTAGAGGAGTGCAGGCGCTGACAAAGTGGAAGAACACGTCTCTAGTGCAAAGCTGGTTAAGCAGCCTCACAGGAGATGCTGCCTTGGAAGTGTCAGGCTCCATGTCTCCGGCTGTAGATTTACTGCTCCTTGAATCTACGGGGACTCAGGCTCTTTATTCCCAACATCCAGGGCAGCATTTGCTCTTGCCTATATGACAGGGAGCTTCTGCAAAGCTCGACAGCTCCTGGGCATGTAGAAAGTGCTTTTACTTGATCCCCATTTCCACTCGACCAAAAACTTGTTTTCACATCACTGTTCCTGCAGTGATTGTGGGCTGTGAGCTAATTTGAAATATTTGGAAATCATGAATGGGCCTAAAAGTGCTGTTCTGATATTGATTCCTCTTCTGGTGTTCAGAGGCTGTAGTGACTGATATTTTGTTTTCTTCTCCATGGTCATGAAAGTGATCTTCTCAGAAGGAAATGGAGGTGCAGAGCCACTTCCCTGCATTGGGTACACTAGATGTTGCAATATGCATGATAAAATTATAGAGCTGGAGAAGTGTATTTCTGAAGATGTTCCTTGTGTGGTGTGTGGAAGAAAGTAAATTTTACTGAGATTGTGTGGTTTTTTAACACTTTCTAATTTTTTAAGTTTAATTTTTGCACCTGAGTTTTGTTGCTGCCTGGGTTAATACTGTACAAAATCATAATCCAAATAATATAAATACAGAACTAAATTCATTTTTCCCTGGATATTTTAACCATTGTTAGATATATATTGGATTGGTTTCTAATTTTCGACATCAGAAAATAAAGAAAAGGATCAAGACAACTGTTTAAGCTACTAAGGCATAAAGCAATTAGATAAAAAGAATACAACCCATCAGTGTTGTAATAGTAATAGTTGATGTGATGGATAATAAGGATAATATTGCTTGGCACAAAGCAAATAGCAAAGATGGTAAGAATCAAAAGACTGACTTTAACGTACCAGAACCATTCATGAGTCTTGAGTGTTCGTATAATTGAGACATAGCAGAAAACAATAGTTGCAAGAGGTATTAAAAACCCAAAGACAGCTAAAGAGACATAGTAGTAGAACTGGAAGGAAGATATCGTTTCACAGGCGTTATGCACATCATGGCAGGTATAAATGTCCAGCTGTTTTACGTAATAGCTTTGCTGCATTATGCAAAGCGGGAGCATGTACAAGAAGACGATGGTCCACACCGTAGCACAGACCGCGATGGCATAGGCACGTTTCGGCAGGCTCTTGTAGGTGAAGGGGTGAACGATGGCCACGTAGCGGCTGACACTGATGCACATGAGCAGCAGAATGGAGCAGTACATGTTGCCGTAAAAGACTGCAGTGGTAGTTCGGCACATCATTTCCCCAAAAATCCAGTTGTTCCCGTTCATGTGGTACGCTATTTTGAAGGGCAGCATGATGCAGAAGAGCAGATCTGAAACCGCCAAGTTTGTGTAGAGGATAGCAGTGCACACAGACCGGATCCTAAAGAGCAGCATCCACAAAATGATGGCATTAGACGGTACACCCAATAAAACAGCACTGAGGTAGACGGCGGGTATTAGCTTGGTGCTCAGAGAACTGGTCAGGTAATTCAGCGTGGTGTTGTGCACTTCTGTTAAAGTGGAGTCATTCGCCTTTTTTGGAGAGCATTTGTGTTCTCCGATGTGGATGGTCGTTGTCTCCCCTTCAATAGCATAAGGGGGGATGTAATCATAATCTCTTGCTGAAATTCCACGGAAAGTCTTGATAAGAGACACGGTTTTAATTGCAGACCCATTCAGTGAAAATTCTGAAGCTTAAAAAAAAAAAAACAGCAACATTTTAATTGTTAAAAAGGGCAAACTACTGGACTAGCAATATAACTCACCTTCAAGTATGGAGAAAGGTAAACATCTCCGTGTGAAAAGAAATATATGCTTAAAAGATTTGGTGGCATTCTTCTTTGCTTTGGGTGTTCGTATTGAAGGTACTCCCACTTTATTTGTCATCTCACACACAACCTTGAAAATATAGCATGAATTTAGTGTTAAGCCAATCTTTCTGCATTTTGAATGTTTTCAGTAATCATTTGCAAAAGATATCAGAAACTGGTGTAATGTTTGTCACCTGTAGAGGGTTTTTCCCTGTAGCAGCAATGTTGGCAATGGCAATTCATTTTATAAGCAGCAGCCTTGTTCTAGGCTTGATCAAAATTTCCAAAGCAAACAGCAGTTCTATCCTTGTCACTTCACGGATGAAATGCATGACTGTAAAAGATGCAAAAAGTGCTGTCTTGCCTAACACAGGCTGAAACTTTCAAATTACAAAACTGAAATAACTCTTAACTTTTTGGTGTCATATATCAAATTAGCATTATTCTTCAGCTTCTGACTGAAGCAAAACAGATCTTTTCAGCTTCTCGTACATGGAGAAGTGCAGTTAGTCTTGAGAATTGAAAACAAATGCTTGGGCTGATATTACATCAAATTTATTGCTAGGTGAATAAAACTTTTGATGCAGAAGGAAACTTTACAGTAAGTAAATACTGTTAGCATTCGGGCAAAGCCAATGATGCTACTTTTATTAATGCCTGTTCCTCAGTCTTTAGTAGAGAATGTAGAGATTTCCAGATGAAACACAAATGTTTTCAAAATACTTTCTAAAAATCTGTGTAACTAACTTTGTCATTTAAAAATTTTCTAAGCTTTCTTTAATGCAAAAAGACTTAGACTAAAACTTAGAGCATGAATCTCGAAACTGGAATCCAGAGGCAAACTGGAATTCAGATTAAAACCTGTAGGTTTTTCTTTTACCCTTCCAAACTGGAATTAAACATGGAAAACAGTTTTGTCAGTGCTCACTGCCAGATTTATGGTAGAATGTTTGGAAATCCCTTTTAGTAATTTTCTGGGTGGTTAATCCAGATAATAAATTTTAGTCACTCTTTAAAAGACATATATGTGCATGCATGTGCATATATGTATTGTGTATATGTAAAATAGCTTCTGGAAATGAGTTTGGTTTGAAAGCAACTTTAATTCTAGTGAGGGGGAAAACATGGCCTTATTTGATCATTTCCTTTGGTTATTTTTGTCACAATAGTTATCCGAGCATTTCCTTCTAATAGCACCATCTGTGAAGTAATTCTGTTGAACATTTTAAAGCAGAAAGAACAAGACTTTACAGATTTAAGATTATCATATCGTTACGGAAATACTAGAGGGAAGATTCATGTTCAGTAAACACAGAAAGATCCCATAAATAAAATTCTTCATAGAAAGTGACTGGGGATGGGTAAGGTGTCACTGAAATGGAAGAAAAAAAATCTGCCTTAAGTGAGACTTCCTAGAGTATAGTTTTCTGTAATGATGCACGTACAACTCAATTAAGGCTGGCAAAGCTCCAATATTATCAAAAAGACTATGTTATTTACTAAAATATGGAGTAAATACATAAAGGAGGACTCACCTGTTGTGAAAAGACTGGAGGTAAGAGAGAGGAGTCCAGTGAAAACCAGGATCTTCATTGTAGTATGTGAAATCCAGCTAGCCAAAAAAAAATGACCGCTGTTCTAGTTCATCTCAAGAGGTGTTTTGTGGTTGGTTTTTTTTTTTCCCCCCTCTGTAAGGGACTAAAGAATGATTGATCTGTCCTCCAGAAGCATCCTGTAGGCATGAGGTTTATGGTAAGGAGCTAGTTTGTTCTTTGTCTACTACAGCAAGAGGGTGTGACGTATCCAAATATGCACACATGACTCAGTTTCAGCCTCTGCCCAACACAGAGATAAAATTGCTTTACAGCAGCAGTTTAACTCCTAATTTACCACGAGCCTGAAGCCGACGTAGGGGGTTTTACTGGAATTTGTACCTGCAGATATTTGTGGTAAAAAGGTGTTTTCTGGAAAAAATCAAAGGCTGTGTTTAGTAAATCCTCAAGGGTCTCATCCACAGCCCAAAATGCCAAGTTGAGCAACTCTGTCCCCTTCTCGAGGATGAAGCCAGGCTTCGAGATGAGTGTGGTGATCTGGGTTTAGCAAATGCAAAGGTGAAAGCAAGCCACGCATACAAACATGTCTTAAGAAAACCATGCTCTGCTTTACCTTCTACTTCCCTACATGCTATTAGCCGTCTGTGCTCCTTCGATCCGGCTACTGGCTCTGCTCAGACAGTTCCCACCCCTCCACAGCCTGCAGCCTCTAAAACCTTTCCCCTATTTTCATCTGCTGTTTTGTTGATCCCTTCCTTTTTCTCTGCCTGCTTTTTTTTTTTTTTTTCTTTTTTTTTTCCTCCCTTGAATGCCAAATAACAATGGCTTGCTTCAGCAGAGAAAACTAGCCCCAAGTATTGGTCTGCCTTCCAAGCTAGCAGTGAGGCTCAGCATAAGCTGTTCTTGGCTCCAGAGCAGTGTTTGCATCTCTTCTTGTAGTTAGTGTCTAAAAGCTGGACACCAGATAAGGAATTCTTTTCAGTTTCTCAATCATCTTCTCAAGATTGTCAGCTGTAGTTTGAGAATTTAATGTACACTCTTTCAAGTGTTAACTCTAACTTTCGTGTTAGAAAAGCTTGCGGTGTGTTCACTGTCCTGTGATTGCCTGACACTACTTGATTTTATTTAGATATTCTGCTACCTTGTTTATATATATGATGCAAACTGAAGAGTCTGTCTTGGGGGGGTTTTTTACCCTGTTTTCTCTCTGTAATTTCTGTGGATAACAGATTTATTGGATTTTTGGCATGGATTTAGGTGCAAAACTAGGGATATTCATTGCGAAGCTGGTTCTTTGTCGTACTGTTTTAGCTTGAGCGAGTTTCTGTGTTGAGTTTTTTTCCCCTGTAATATTTGTGTGTGTATACTCCCAGATCTTTATCACATCACTACATTCCAGTTTCTCTCTTCATTAGTCTGTTATAGTCCTGGCACTCCTATTTCCTCTTCACAATGAATTTTGTTCCCCCCGCCTACTGGATTAGATTTTGAAACTCTGTTTTCTCTGAATAGAAGAGTTGGTTCACCTGTGAATTTGGGCAGCCAGGGCAGGGTTGGTTAATGGGGATGCTGAACCCACTTCCCTTCACCTTCTATTTTAACTTGGGTTTAATGCCATGCACTGTTAACTTGTAGGAAGAGAAGCATTAAGAGAATACTGCTTAATTCCTGAAACGTTTGCTACCTGAGCAAAGTCACGATTACTAAACCTGAGCTGTCTTTCTATGTCAGTATTCATTGCTATTTTCTGAGTAATGTGTACCCAGGTGTACATGTGGATCCCTTCCAAATAAGGGATTCTGAAAGAAAGCTAGCTTCCTGAAGTCTGACGCTTTGTGGTCTTTATGCATTATCACAGAGCTGCCTGATAATGTGTGATTTTATTTGACACTCAGATTACTTCATGGAAATGAAAACGTTTCTAGGTTAGCTCAAAATTTTTATTGATCTTTAGCACGATGGTGTCTTCTATACATGAAAACTTTCAGAACTTTGTATTTGAACAGGTGTTTATTCAAGTCAGTAAATAGAATATGGACATGTTTTATTGCTGATTTTAATCAGCCAAATTCTTTTCAGTGTCCAAGGGCTTTGTGACAGGAGACTGTATGTCGGAGGTCTGGCGGTATATTCAGGCAACTTTTGTTATAATTCAATTTTTTCAAGGCTTTTCTCTATCCTTTTTCCAGGAATCCCAAGATGAATCAGCGCTTCTGTGGCTGGATGAAATACAACAAGGAATCAGTGATGCCAATAACAATATAAAAGAAGCGGCGATCTGTAAGCATTAACCTGCATCTGCATTGCTCTTGTTTTTCTTGGTCTTGAAAAACTGAAATTGGTGATTTGTTTTTTCCACTTCATGAAAGAAATAAGTGCATGTTCTTTGTCCTACTGAAATTAGGGTGTCTTAGATCTCCAGGTGTGGTGTTGGTTTTATCTAAAGTGGTAATCTTTAAGGCTTTGCTGATAATTTAGTGGATTTGATTATATACAGTTAGCATCATGACCAAGATTTCTGGTGTCAGTTTATCTTGACATAGCTGGTGAAACAGACAGATATGTGAATGAGACGGGATATACTCTTTAGGAGCTTATTTTGCTTAGAGTAGACTAAAATCTTGATGCATGTTGTCAGAGCAAATTCTTACACGTTTACAGTTTTGTCTATTCCTATTTCATTATAATGCCTTTTATTGAGTGCTAATAAAGAAAAATTAGGAACATATTAACTTTAAAGGTAGTGTAAAAAGAACACTCCAGCTTTTTGGAGAAGTGCGTGCTCTTCCAATCTGTGGAAGAGGAGGAAATCTGCAGGAAAAATGCTGAGGCTTACCCTGTCAGAGCATTGTGTACCAAATGCACTCAACACCTTCTGTCAAAATTTGGATTGAATACAATAATTTTAGAGAAATATCTGTAATACACAATGAACTTTGGCAAGTAATGTAGAAGCAAGTGTGGCCGGGTGTACAGGGCACACTGGAGAAGCATGGTGGCATCCCTACCTGGTCCAGCCTGGGGCCAGCACAGACCAGCCAAGGGTGTTAGCTTGGCACTGGGTACTGGTTCACCTTCTGCTTGACTTGGCTTTGGGTGAGTCAGTGTCGCCTCCTTTTGCACCCTAAGAGCTTCTGAATACAACTGCTGAAGTCGGTGGATTCCTGCAGCGCTGCACTCAGTGTTGGTTAGTGCAGTGCAGCAGCTTGATTGCTTATAGGCAGCCTGTGTCAGTAGCTAGTGCTTGGGAAGCTGTGGGTGGAGGGAAAGAAACACAGCTAGCTATTACAAAATCTCCTAATCCTGCGACAGAAATACTGCATTTAGTGTTACTGTTACTTTAGAACTTATTTAATGAATGAATATAGTCTTAATGTCACCAGTCAGACACACTGAAGACACTTGAAGTGTGTAAGTTGTGCATCTATAGTGAAAAGCACCTGGCTTGTGTTTTCTGAGATGGGGGTCAGACACATGCACATTGTCCCAACTGAGCTCTTGTACTTAGGGGTGCTGATACCTTCTTTTGTGGATAAAAGCTGCTTCCCATTGACGACACCCAGAGGCATGAGGAAACATCTGAGAGCAGAGAAGGGAAGTAAATGCATAGCTTATAAACAGATGTAAGTTAAAGCTAAAAAGTGACTTGAAAAAAATCCTCATTTGTGTTCACTGGTGTAAAAGCATTAAGAATATATCTCATAAATGGCCTGCAGAAATCAGCACAGCATTATCCATACACCAGTACCATACAATGTTGCTAAGGCTAGGCCACTGCTCCATCTACTAGCTAGTTGTAGCAAAATCTTTTCATATAAACTGCGTTTGTAGTAAATGCAGAGCTTTTCACAATCAAATATGATCCGTAGAACTGTTTGAGCAAGTCACTTGTGGAAATAACTACTAATCTCCTGTACTTTGCCCTCTGGGTTGAAAGGAAGCAGTGTCAGCACAACACATTCTTCAGAATAGCTCTAAGGTTTTGCAGCTAAAAACTGACATTTAAAATTTCCCCACGGCACAGAACCTGATACTTCCTAAAACAAACACTTCCTGCCTCAGGAAGTTAGCATGTTGTGTTCACGTAGTCTAAACTTAAAGTCCAGCTTGATCATGACTTGGAAATTAACTTTCATTTTGATCTATCTCAGAGATGCTATTTTTGCAAAGTAAACAAATCCCCATGTCCCACTCCAAAACTTCTGCAAGACAGTGAAATACTAATTTTTCAGTCAGAACAAAATGTATTTTGAGATAGCTACAGCAATGGTAATAAAATAATCAGTAAAATAAGAGAAAGTACTGACAACTGTACTGAAACAGCTAATCCCTTCTAAACTAATTTTTATGCCTTATATACATACTAAATACTACAGTATTAAAATTTTAGAAGACTTTTACAAATATTCTTCCTTGTCAATAAAGGACTCAGTATCTTGTGTCTTCATTTAGGAAGACATGTTCAGTAAATGCTGGTGAGCTTCCTAATTCTTTGTGGTGTTTGCTGTGTTGTTTGCATCACCTTGCTTTACTTCTTGAATCAGCTCAACCATTGTACCCCTTATCTAAGTGGAAGACAAAATGAGATCGGCCAAATATCAGCTGTACAGCTTTTGGGAGTAGACAGTAGTCTTGCACAGGAAGAATCTGTCTGTCTAAACCGGATTTGTCATGAGAGAGTCCATGTTGTAGGAAAAAGCTGATCTTTGGCCCTGTTGAGAGTTCAGGCTTATCACACCAGACACCTGCATCTTTGTATATGATAGCTGTTTGAAGAGAGGATGGGTGTTGATCTGGTCCTGGCATCCCAACTGCTGCAGAAGCAGACTGGAGCCCACACCTCCCCTGCCACTGGGAATGGCTAAGCTTCATTTAGCTTGTAATTTTACAGGGTCCACATGGCCCTTCTTTAGAGCAACAATCACAGTGTTAATTGCTAGTACTCCAATGGAAAGGAACAATTTCTGTTGAATTGTTGGGTTTTTTTCCCTACAGAACTTTTTTTTTTTTTACATTTTCCTTCAAAAGTAAATGCATAGTTAACTAAAAAATGAGAAAAAGCCAAGCAGCAGGGGCTGGCTACAGAAATATCTCTTAGCTAGGTTGTACGCTCTTTTGTCTTTATAACAATAGCTTCCAGCACCTGTAACTATAGGATGAAAAGGAGGAAGAGCAGCATTCAAATACTGGTCACCAGAGTTGACAAGGCACATGGGACTGTGTATGGGTAGGGCTGAGCCCCCAGAGCCAGCAGTAGCAAGCTGGTAATAAGTGGTGTCCCAGTTTTTTCCTGCTTGCTGCTGAGGCTGGATTATCTGGGCATGGTGGTACCACAGCTGTGGTACAAAGTCATCTCCAGCATCACTGGGAGCATGTGCGTGCTTGGCAGACATCTGTTTCAAAGCAGAGAAAAGTAGCAGGATGGTCTCTGGTAGAAAAGCAGACAGTGGTGGTGTGCGTTCACTTTGCTTCTTAGCTAGCTGCCAATGTATTTGGAGATTAATCTGTTGTTGTCTAGCCAAAACTACCCATTGCACCTTAGTCAAACTAACCACAGAGGAAAAGTTTCTCTTGCTGAAATGCTCTCCTGCTAGCTCAGTCTCATACAGCGTCTCCTGCCGGTAGGCTACTGATACGGAGCACCTTTTGGGCCAGCTTTTTGTAGACAGAGCACTGAGGGTGGGGAGGGACCTTTTCTGTGTTGATCTGGATATACCCAAATAAGGAAATTGTTTGGTGTTGCAGCATGAGGTGCAGCTGTGGGATGCAAAGGTTCACTTAAACCAGTATATAGCACATATGTTCTAGCCACATGACTATTCACTTGTTCCTCTGCGCATTTTGAATTTAGATATGAAGGAACACCATTAAAGACCAGAGCAGCAGTCTCTAAAGCAGCACATACCTCTAGTGTGTGATGCACTCAAGTGGTGTGTGCTGCTACATGCCATCAGGTGTGGTGGTGTCAGCTCCTTCGGTGATGATGGGAACTGCACAAAGCAAAGGACACTTAGGAAGTCCTGAATCAGAGTATGGGCAATGTTGTATAACCTCAAAGTTTGAACGTGCTTCATAGCACCACCTCCCAGGGCACTTTTATGTGCCCTGGAAGCAAAAGCTTCATCTCTGGCAAACTCAAGAGCATGAATTTGTTGCATCAGCTTTAAATAAGTCCCCAGGGAGTGAGGACAGGAAAGGGTCGCTTCAGGATCCTGACTAGGATGCTGTTAGAGTTGCAAGACTTTGCTCTAGGCAATCAGCTTTTATTCCCATTTTGTACAGTGAAAGTGAATGTTAAGGTTTACAGCTTGTAATCTGATGACTTCATGTATCTCTAGAAGGCTCCCACATGATCAGCAGATGATGGCATGTCTCTTAGGGCAGGCTGAGGAGGGGTGAGTACTGCTATCCTCAGCCTCTGCCCTGGTGTCACCTGGTGTGTGTCACTTGACCGAGGAGCAGCTGTGCCCTCGGACTGCTCTCAGTTGTGCTGCGGCTGCATCCCCGCCTGGGCGGAGTGCACGCTTTCTATCTAACAAGCTTGCTGTTTTCTGAAATACTTGTTCTTACAAGTGTGAAGAGGCCGCAAATAGGTGAAGCACCGGAATTGCTGTGTATGTCATGCTGTCTGTGTGTGCCAGCCTTAGAAGTCCATTATCAGAGTTGCTGGAGGCTAGAATTCTGGGTACATAGAGTATAAACCACTTAATTTTCTATGTCATTATTTCACCCTAGTGGCTGCTGGAATATCGATGATTAACAAGATCTTGGAGAAAGGTGATTCACAGCCAATCCTGATAACACTGCAGTCCAAGTTTGGATTACGAGTCATTCCTGAGTGTGCTGAAACCTACTTCAGGAGCCTTTCTGAAGCCAAGAACCTGAAAACTAGAGAAGGTAAAAACCTTCCTGAATAGGACAGTGTTCATATCATGAGGCAGCTGGAAAACTAACACAGAAGGCTTACCTAAAATCATTGTAAACTGAGGAAGACAGTTACTGGTTTCAAATCTTTTGAGAAATGTTATACTTGCCCAAGTGCTTTCTACGTGATGCTGAACTGTTTCACACCTCATCCAGACCATACTTGCTGAGAAAAGACTCTAGCTATTTCCAGAGTCTAGCTAAGACTTTTTAGTCTCAAACTAGCCTCTGAGTGAATTTACAGCAGCTTCTCTGTGACTATCAATAGAGACTAGTACACCCTCTCAGAAAACCATGTTACCCTGATTTGTATTTGTTTTCTGTTAGCAGATGCAGAGAAGGGTTAGGCTGCACACTTCAGCCTTATGGGTTACTGTCAATGATCAAGCCAGGCTCTGCCAGAGTGTCCATGGCCCGTTTAAGGTCCCTGTACATTGCCAGAGCAGCAGGTATCAGGAAAAGCTGGGGGTGGAATCTGCCCATATCAAGAGGATGGGATGTTTTGTCATGTTAGACCTGCAAGCTGTTCATAGCTAATGCAGCCAAGATTAGCTAACAATTACGCAAAAGCAGTTACTGTCAATGTAGTACACTCTCTTACAGTAGATGTGCATGTTTCATCCTGCAACATGAGTTTTAAGAGGGCATTTTGCACAACTGAGCTTATCAGCTTCACCTTGGGGCCTTTCGTCCATGAGGAAATGAGGCTTTTCCTGCCTGTCAGGATAGAGCCTTGTTTACCAAAGCACTAAACAAGACAATGATGTGGATATAGGAAATGTCCCATGTGAGCTAAGTGTCAATAAGGCAAACATTTGGCCAGAAGACAAGAACAACATTTTTTTACAAACACAGTCTCAGTTCCAATTATGTGAGTGATGGTGGAAGACGTAGCACATGCTGCTTCAGGAGCAAGCACTAACTTGGCACATTGGGGTCTGGAGAAGCTGGCAGTGGATCTGTACTAACCTCATAGCTGCTTTGTTCTAGAACAATGATCCATCCTGATCCATCTAACAGGATATTTAAAAAAAAATCCTTACTACAAACCGGCCCAAGGTGTATAGTGACTTTGCATGTAAAATTAATTTGTAGAAAATGTAGATATGGGAAATGGGTAGGGAGAGCTGCAATTTATCAGTCTAACAGGGAACAAATCCATACTAATGGTATGTATTGCTTTTAGATTCTAATGAAAGTCCATGGATTAAACTTGTAATGAAAAACATGTACGATTACTATTACAATGTGGACACTGAGGAAGGTACCTGTGTTGCCCCTGAAGGAGTTGCACCAAAAACTTCATGGTTAACTGGTGAAGAAATCCAGGTATGTAGCTGAAATGTTTGCTTTCATTGCAAATGCAGCATAAACATTTGAGAGAATGAGACAGCAATACATGGGAATAGCAGGGGAAGAGTCTGCGCTGGGTGAGACTGAATAACACTTTAGTTCAGTACCTGGTTCTGACAACAGCAGCAATTTAAGTCTAAGCAGACAGTGATAGCACAGCCTCCGGTCTGATGTCTGACAATGATGTAGGGACTTCCTAACTGGAAGTTACAGCATTCCTTTTAACGGCCACCAGCAGATACCGATGGAGGAAAGTCTGATTGCTTTCATATCGTCTCATATTTTTAGGACTTCACGTTGGCCTATGACAAGGAGTTTCATTATATATTTGGTGGAAGCACCGTTTTATGTTTAGATCTAACCATCCGACAGCATTCTTGTATCTCCAAGTTCAATAGGATGAGTGTGATACTTAAACTCCCTTACTGTGAAATATGGAAATACATGGAAATATTTATATGAAATATAACCCAGAACAAAGTAGATCACACAAGCTAATGCACAATTTGGGGTTTTTTTTATTCTGATGCAGGCCATCTAGGTTACAGGTATACTCTGCACAAACAGCTCAAGTCACGGTGGAGGTCCTTCTGAAATTCTGCCTGCAGCAATAGTTAAGTGTGCTTCTCTAGAGAGAGCTCCCTGATTCAGTTAGTATTTCTACAAGACTGACTTCTACAAAAAACTTGGAAGTATTAGGAAAGCAGAACTTTCCTAAAGTGTTAAAGAAACTCTCTCAAAATAGTATATCCAGCTGAATAACTGAGGCTTGAAAGGAGTTCAGTTACCCTTCATATAGAATTCAGTGGTAGCAAAGTAGCCCTTCCTTTGTACTGATTAAAATCTGGGGATAAATCAGAGGGGCTTGGATAGGATAAACATATCTCTCTATGGAGAGAACACATCTCTCTATGGAGAGAAAGTAGACCGAATTCCAGGATGTTTTCGGTTTGAGGTTTTTTGCTTTTAAATGACCTTTTTCCATGATCTCTTAACAGAACATTGTTGGGCAAGTTACAGCAGATTACAATCGAGAGCAGCTGTGGCTTGCTAATGAAAAACTGATTGTTCAGCTGCAAGCCCAAGCAAGGGGATTCTTAGTCAGAAAAAATTATCAGGAGAGAAAAGCATACCTTCAAAACCAGGAACCATCTGCCATCAAAATACAGGTATTGTTCTAGAAGAAGAAGGTAACATGGTTTGGGCAACTTTCTGCACGTGACAGGTGATGTGGCTGATTACTACCACTGACAAAACTCTGATAGGTCTGTCTCACTGTTTTCGTTAGCAGCAGTTCCAACTCCTACATCTGCAAATATGTTCTTGTCCTCATTGGAGTAATTGTGCTTTTAANATTCTGAGGCGCTCAGGTTTTGCATGGTGCACGTAACTACGCATAGCACAAGATCAGAAGATATTTCTTGAGTTTGAAGGGAAAAGTCCTTGGCAAAACTTAACTTAATAAATACATTCCTTTCTAGACTCTCCACACTTGGAAGTGGTTTGCTTCTGCTCCATGAAGTCATAGCTGGGTAGGGAGTGGCAGCTGCCGTGGTGTTCTCAGGCTCAGGCAGTATTTCTTGGATGTCTTCAGTGTGCTGAACTCCAAAAGGAGAATAAAGGAAACTTTCTGCTGAGAGCGTGAACACTGACAAATGCATGCACACTGGTTTTGAATGGTGAAATAGCTATCTCCTCTTAGAAGCAATTTATGCTGGTCTTGAAAAATGATCAATCAACTTGCCTCCCCTCCCCCCACCAAAAAAAAAAAGTATAACTGATTTGTTTAATCTATCATAGCTTAATTTAACAATTCATTATGATAAATACCTTTACTCCTAGCAGCTGTCATCATTTTCTGGCATGGTGCCTGAGCCCACTGAAGGACGGTACTGTTCTTTGGGGAACTCGGGGTCTGTGAACAGGTTCAAAAATATGGAGAAATGTAGGCAAATAGTGTTTTTCTCTGATTGTTTTCTATGGGCATTAAAACAGAAATGACTTGTGAAAAGACAAGTAGAGGTTGGTGTCCCAAGTGTGTCCCCTTGGTGACCCAAGTCTGGTGTCATTGGCTGGACAGAGATGAAAGGCAAAAGATGGTAATGGCAGTGAGAGTACCTGTGTTATCTCTGTTGTTGGGTTCCTTGCCAAGAGTTAGCTTCTGAACTAGCAAAGTGAGGGAATTGGGAGGTTATCTGTGGTACAAGATGATCCTGAGTGACTCTGGAGCACCAGAGACTTTAGGAAGCGCCAGGCCGGGAATAATGAAGATTCAGCTAGTTAGGGGACAGCTTTTGGAGGTAATGGGCAAGAGCTGGCAGACTCTTCCCTGTGTGGGATGAAGTCAGCCAGTGATTGGGATGCTAAAGGATGTGGGTATACTGGTGATAAGAGTAAGGATGGCTTCAGGGAAGGGAAGAAAACGGCCTTGGGCGCAAAGTGTTTGTGCTGAGATTGGCCAAAATTAACATGGAATGTATCAGGACACCTTAAAAATATAGAGGCAAGCTAATTTACGCCTTGCTTATCTTTTTACCACAATGGCAATTTTTCCTCTGCAAAATAAACACTGTAATTTATTTTAGTGTATATATGTAGATTTTAATAAATACTAGTTTCTTATTAGTAATAATGGTCTCCTGTCTTTCATAAAATAGGCCTACTGGAAAGGATTCAAACAAAGGAAAAGCTATGTTGACAGATTAAAGGTGCTTCAAGGCAATGTTGCTGCTGTTGTTAAGGTAAATTCTCATTGTGTTTTGGGGTCTGAGTACGCTTCATCCCTTGGCTTGGTCCTCCACCAGCTGGAAATCAGAGATTGTGAACACAAACTGGAGGGACTTGTGCTACAGAAATTTGCATGGTGTTGAAAGTTGTTTAATTGACAGCTTAAGTAAATTGCTTCTTGAAAGCTCTGTTTGACTTCCTTCAGGTTTTGCTGAACTTGAATGGCTCATAATAGAGATTTCCTTATACTTCCCTTTCCATAAAAGAATTAGAAAATATTTCAGCTGACAGTCTATTATAATTTCATTAAAAGCTGTCAAATCTGTCTGGAAACTGTTCACTTTTCTGAGATCCTAATGGGATACTATGTCATGAGTAGATCGTAGACATGGTATTGATCTCCTGTCTCTGAAAGGAGACTGGTTTACAACTGCAAGCTGAGACTTGAAGGTAGAAAAGACTTCCAAAGATAACGCTACACATGGGTGGTAGAGCCTTGAACTTATCTTGCTATTTCAGTCGAAGCCCATTAATCTGGTCACTGAACTGTAGGAGTCCAGGGTCATCTATGGCCCCGAGCATGTGAGGACAGCATGCCTGCAGAAGATGGCTGTCAGAAGCGAGTTTAAAACAAATGCACACAAAACATTTTGTGCAGTGTCTGTTAAGTCTTTTTTTAATTTTATTTAATTTTCAGATTCAGTCATGGGTCAAAATGTGGCTAGCAAAGAGAGCTTACAGGAAACGGCTACAGTACTTCAAGGATCACGTAAGTGCTTTTTCTCCATTTTGAACACAAAGCATTAAAATAGGGTTCTGTGACTGCATAGGCATTTTTGGGAATCTCAGGAAAGAGGGTACAGGTTCTGCATTGTGTTTCTGAGCAGAAACGTGTCTTCTTTTGCCTAATTTTGATCCCTTCCAGAATGACGAAATTGTGAAGATACAAGCATTTCTCAGAGCAAACAAAGCCAGGGAGGACTACAGAACACTAAGTAAGTGGTAACAGCTGAATGTTGTGCATTTGGGGAGAAGTATGTTACTGTGTTCAGTCACTTTAAAAAAAAAAAAATTTGCTTGGGATTTCTTGGTCTCCTATTCCCCTTCAAAAGCAGGTGAAAGTGCTTGTAAACCTGTTGTTTTACAGCTGGAATGATTTTTGGGTAGCCATACTTACACAGCACGACACAAGTATTGCTCTAACTGGAATAAACTTCTCTGCAGTTCCAAAGTTTTCCTCACAGTGATCAGTTTCCTGAGGGTTTTAGGGGTGTTCAGTATTATGTGAACTAACAAGCCTGTTCATTTCAACTGTAGTTGGTGCTGAAAACCCACCCTTGACTGTCCTGCGCAAATTTGCCTACCTCTTGGACCAAAGTGACCTAGATTTTCAAGAAGAACTAGAAGTTACAAGGTTAAGGGAAGAAGTGGTTACAAAAATTCGATCCAATCAACAGCTGGAGAAGGACTTGAACTTAATGGATATAAAGATTGGACTGCTGGTGAAAAACAGAATCACTCTTCAGGTCAGCAGGCTCTGTTCAGGCTCCCTTGGTAGTGCGCATTGAGCAGTTCTGCGTGTTGAAGGAATTTGGGATTACACAATCATGGCACAGTTGAGGCTGGAAGGGCCCTCTGGGGGTCATCTGGGCCAAGCCTTCTGCTTAAGCAGGGCCACTTAGAGCAGGTTGCTCAGGACCGTGTCCCGATGGCTTTTGAATATCTCTAAGGGTGGAGACTCCACAACCTCTCCGAGCAGCCTGTGACAGCACTTGGTCCCCCTCAATTAGTTAAAATACTCCTGGTAAATTGAGTGCTTTCTTTATGTGACTAAAGTAATCTTGTCAAAATACCTTGTGGCAGAGGTTGTTCTGTTGTCCTGAGAGGTATGTCAGTTGCCACCTTTGTTTTGTTACTTGTGGACAATAGTAATTGCTTGGCAGATTTTAAGCATCTTTTCTGTGGTAGAATGGAGTAGGCTTCTGATCACATTTGAGAGATTGTTCATCGTTAACTAAATGATGAATGAGTCTGTATACAAGATCATGTTTCCCAGACAGTCATTGTTGGCAAGCCATACTGGTGACAATATAAAGATGTTCAAAAGACTGGTTAGTCAATAGAGCAGTAAAATATAAAAAGTTGTTAATAAAGGCCCTTGGGGGACTGTTGCATTTAACATGGTTGGGAATATGTTAATTTTTTAAGTTTGCCTTTTTGTGAGTATATAATCTCGATTT
>VXBH01009540.1:200002-212582 GCA_013400035.1 Rynchops niger
AAAAAAAAAAAAGTTGTGCTTCCTATCCCTTTTTCCCCCTCTGTGTAGGAGTAAAATACTACCTCATAATGAAATCTCTAAAAATATGCAAAATCAAGGCCAAAAGAAATGTCTTTAATCCTCTACACTGTGTGGAAATATGTTGAAACAATAGCATGAGAAATAGCAAAAGAATTATAGTGCTTTCAAGTAATATTTCTCACGTTTTGAGGAAGTTCAGTAAATAATGTGGCAGAAGAATAATTAGCAACCTGTGTTAAATGGCAAGAATATCAAAAGTTAAAATACTCACCGCTAACTTTTACAGAAGAGATGTGTAAATACAGATGCCTAGCTTTCCTACTTTAGCTGCAGTGAAGTCTCTTACTGCAACTGTGAAATGCTGGGCACGTGGCTAAAATTCAAGTCACAGATGATTCACTGAATGTTCCTTTTTTTCACGGCAAGTGACATGCCTCTTCTATAGAAATATTGATATATCTGCTTTTTACATGGTTTTCTTAAGGCTTCTGTGAAGAACCCTAAGATTTGCCAGTACCCCTGTGTAGAGGACTCTATGCGAGGTGCCTGGTCTGCGTGGTTTTCGTGCGCAGGTGCCAAGTGGCAGTGAAGGGGGAGGAATCCATCCCCAAACGGGGTGGTTCTGGAGAAGAATAATGCTGAGCAGGTCTGATACACGGGGAGGGGAAGTAGAAATAAGCCTCGTGTCTTATCAGCCATGTCAACGCCTGTTTATGCCCAGCTGCGCATAAAACGAAAATGCTGTCCCACATACGTTAATGTAGACTGTGGTGGTGACCAGCGAAGTCTGACAAAGGTTGCATCAGATGAAGCCAGCAATGCGTTGATGTAGCCCAACTGAACAAACTTCAGGAATCCTCTCAGGTTTTTTGTTTGGTTGGTTGTTTTCCTGGCAAACTGGAGGGGATTCCAGGAGAGCTTGTGAGGGAAAAATACACTTAACAGCAATCCTTCAAAAGCTGTTGAATGTTCTAGAACCGCTCAGTGCAGTTAACAGCAGCTCTGGATGAGCAAACTAGTTTCCAGGAGGTTGAGCAGGTTGCCTCTTAACACGGAAGGAGCAGGTCTGCCTGTGCTGTCAGTCATTCCTACCTTGCTGCCCCTTCCATGGACGCTTGGATCACATCCAAGTATGTAGTGGGTCTGGGTAATGTTGCCGGTATATGAGTAAATCTTTTGTCCCATTTCATTGCATTTTTATGAGACCTTCTAGTCCTGAAAACACCAACAAACTCCCCAACTGAACGTAGGTAAACTATAATTTTAAACCAAGTTTTAATCACAGAAGCCTTGATCATATTTAGATATTTTCCTGGGAAACTCAAGCTGCATCTTCAAGTTTCTGTTAATTTTTAGGAAAAATGAGCTATATCTCATTTGCAACAGTGTCCTCTAAATTAACAGAATTCTGTTGCAGGATGTTCTCAGAAGCATTAAGAATGAAGAGGCAGCAGGAACGAGATAAATTCTTACCAAAAAAAGAATGGGTTTACATATCAGGGTGTAGCAGCTTCCCTTTTTTAGTTAGGAAATGTTCCTTGTCCATTGCCACTAGAGAAATATCTGCCCGTAAGTGGTATGCATAAATGTACTGAGCTGTATGTAAAATTCCTTCCGAAGTTCAGCAGTTCTGAATGCATTTCCACTTTATTCAGTAAATATGACCCTTAATGGGACTATGCATATCTCAGGCTCTGCAAAGATTACGCTCCTATCTGCAGTTTTGTCACGATTGTAATTTAAATCCACATGTGAGTTGTTTCTTGGATTTTTATTATGCTAACAGTAACTTTTTTACTGTTCTAGTTGGTTAACTGCTTTCTAAAATAAAAGGGGAGGGGGAGTATGCATGCATTTCTCTATTCAGACCTGTCTAGAAGCCAGATGTTCAACATTATTAATGGAAACTCTGAAATATAAAAAGCTAGGAAATACAAACATTACCAAGTATCCGTAATAAAGGGGGGAGCTTGCTAGTTTTAATGTTGAAGAAATGAAATGCACCAGTGATCCAGTGACAACTGTTTTGTAATATCTATATATACTTTTTAAAAGGACCAAAAGACTTATTGTGGATGTGATACGAACACAGCCAGGGGATACGCTCTTAGAAATATTACAAACACCAGCCACTGCACAACAGGTAAGTGCTGTACTGTGCCTGAATAGGGAAGAAAGTACGTATTTTATTATAGATGTTTGAAATCCTTAACAGATCTCTGATGGCTTTCTCCACTGTTTTATAACAATGAAATAATTGTTGCTGGTTTTAGAATATTCACATCTAGAGCTTTCAAAGTGTGAGACTTGCAAATTTTCTTTTACTGTGTAATTAGTGACAGCTTCAGAGGAAAAGACAAGTTTAGTCTTGCTGTCAGCTAGCACAACTAGAATAATATTGCTTTTCTTTACACTTTTTGAAAACAGGGTCTTTTCTCTCCTGTGTTATAATACAATCAAATAGCCTGAGATGAATCCTTCTACTAGATTTTTTTGTTGTTGTTGTTCTGGTTTTCTCATGAACTCAAGCATCTTAACTCAAGTTCCCTGAGGCCTAGTTTATTTGCTTAAGCACTACAAGCAAACATCTGCCTGGGGAACCACTGCTACCCTTGGTATGGGAATTGAGTGGGCACAGCTCCCACTTGAAGACTTCCCTGTAGATACCGACAAAGCTACATCCCAATAATGTGCACATATTAGCTTTCCTCAGTATGTGTGTGTGTGTGTGTAGGAGACGCCTGTGAGATCTGGACAGTCTTGCCAAAACTACGGGAAGTCATATAGTCGTCTGGCTGATTTTAGACTTGTTTCTTGATTACTTACGGCATGTCAAAAGGCATAGTCAATCAACCACTTTCAGACCGCGTACTAAAAGGTTACAAATAAGGCCTGCACCTTGATTCTTTATAATCTCCTTTGAGAATTTCATGTACGTGAATACTTAACTGTTATCATGAGCCTGACAATAACTGTTCTGGATATTTCTTTTTTTTTTTTTTTTTTTTTTTTTTAAACCCAGGAATCTGCTCACTTGAAACTTGTAGAAAAACGTGCCATCTTAGATTCCAAAACTCCAGAGAAAATGAAGCACAGTCAGTCTATTTTTGAAGATGGGCAGCTACCTGTAGAACAAAAGAAAAGGAAAATTCAGAGAAACCTCCGGACATTGGAACAAGCAGGACTAGTGTCTTCAGCAACTAAATACCAAGAAATTATAAATGAGATTGCTAAGGTAATTAGGGTATGCTACCTTGTATATTGATGAGTTTTAGGCATCTAGCTGAAATCCATTTCAGCTAGAGATGTACGTGTACGGTGTACATGTACAGAAAAATGTACAATATACATTTTTCAGAGAACACTACACTAAATTGCTGAAGCATCCAGATAAGATCTTGACAAAATAATTGAAAAACAGTACTTTCATGCATAACTACCTGAACTGAATAACGTACACCTATAGACTTTCTTACCCAGATTTGACACTGATGCTGTTTTAACTTCTCCAGTACAATGTGTTTCAATATAGCTTTTTATCTTTTAAAAAGAATCAGAATTATCCATCAGTGTTTCAATTAATAATTAATATGGTCATGGTAGTGTTTAAAAAGACTTAAAAAAAGAAACAAAACCAAAACATTCTCTGCTTGGTATTAGCACTGATCTGCACTGGTTGGGCAGGACACAAGGAGATGAGTGGGCCAACGAGGTGCCCATCCTGGGTTTCATAAAGCACCGGGCCTGTTGTGTGCAAATTGGGAAATCCTGTTCCAAATCCACACCCAACACTGCCTGTAAGAATCTTAGTGTATTGGACTAGCTTTAATTACTCATGAGTAATATTGGATTATCTTTACTCATGAGTAGATTACTCATAGCTCACATGAGTGATTTACATATTATAAATATGTGGGGTTTTTTAAGTTGCAAATATATGTGAATGTATAAATTAGTAAATTACTCATGTGAGCTAAGTCTCTAATATAATTAAATATGTCATGTTGCACCTACTCTGAAGGGACATTTGAAAGCCCTGTTTGGTTCAGGTGTCTGCATCTGCTTCTACCTGAGACAAAACCATTCTACAGATGTATTCAGTGTCCCGTTCTCTTTTATTCCTTATCTATGTCAAGGTTCTTCAGTTTGAGCCGTGAAGGCAATCTGAAGATTGGGATGAGCCTTAGGACTGGAAGTTGCTTTTACTTTTGACTATCTCAACTCAACCATTACCTTCAAACCAAGCTCTAGTTTAGCAGTAGCTAGTTCTTACCCAGTAGAAGCCCAAGCTCTCATTTCTTAGGCCTCTCACCTAAAACTAGCTGTGAGAAAGCTTCCATTTATAGCATGAAGATGACGCCTTCCTCATGACATCTGTCTGACCTGCCCTGGACACCACAGCAGAGTTCAAGATACCACCACTTGTATACATGAATAGCAATGGAATTGTTGTCTTCCGTACAGTCATGTAAACTGTACTCACCACTGGTACTGTGCTTGTGAGAACACAACAGCTCGTGCTTTCTCCCAGAAATTGTCAGGTTGTATAATTGCACGTTGTAATGGTAATAAGCTGAGACTTTTCAAAATATCAAATTAATAACCAATCACACTAATTTATTTAGGATATCCGGAATCAAAGAAGATACAGACATCATCGAAAAGCTGAACTGGTAAAACTCCAGCAGACTTTGAATGCACTTAACTCCAAGACAGCATTTTATGAAGAACAAATTAATTACTACAACACCTATATAAAAACTTGTTTAGACAACTTAACAAGAAAGTGAGTTGTGTCTTCTTGTCTCTTTCAATATTTCAGTGTGTTTTATCAGGAGGGAGTGAAGGTGTCATTCTGTAGCTGAAAGTTTTGATTCTAACAGATTGACAAGCCATGGATTAAAAAGTCGATGGGTGTGGCTGCTGTGACCTGAGTCAAAACCTGGAGAGTAAGGTCTAGCAATTACTTAAGGCTCCCTTACAGAAAGAAGCCTGAGATGTATACGTGTTTTCAACATATGTAATTGGTGATATTTTGCAGATCCATTAGCATGCTTTGAAGTCATGCAGCTTTGGGAAGTAATTGTTGATTTTCTTCCTTCATTAAAAGGGATTGGGTTTTGTTTTTAGAATTGAAAGGGGGAAATAAATGCCTAAAGAATTTTACTTTTCAGGTATCATGCAGTTACTCAAGACCAAGCTCCTCTGCCAATGCCACTGAAGTGTCAAAATGAAAACATTTCACTGACATGACCAGGAGCTTTTCCGGTGCATACTTCATTGACCCAAAAATGAACTCTAATGGTCAATCTTATTTAACACCGATGTTAGTGTATGCTTAGGGATTTCTGTTTTAAAGTGGTGATGGTGGACTCTTTTGGATCAGGGTTGCATTTCACAATAGAGTATAAGCAAGTGCTAAAAAAACATTGATTCAAAATCTTTGCCAAAATGTTTAGGTGATTCACTGTGTGCTAAAAATCCCTCTGATTCTTAGATTTGTTTTGAATGTTAACTCTGTTTATTAATAGGAGTTCAAGAAGGGAAAGAGTGAAGGAAAGCTAAATAAGGCTAGAAGACTAGCTGAAGTATAAAAGACCTGGTAGACAAATCAAAAGACATTTTTCTTGTTCTCTTCCCAGAAATTCACGGAGGTCAATTAAACTAGATGGAAAAGAGGAAGTGAAGGGAAGCAAAAAACTGAAGCAGGCCTCATTAAAGTATACAGCTGCAAGACTGCATGAAAAAGGTGTCATCCTAGAAATTGAAGATCTTCAGACCAACCAGTAAGTGTGGTATAAAACAATTCAGAGCATTTTTCTAATCAACAGCTGCTTCAGGGGCCTGGCTTTTCTGAAAAGAATTTTTGCAATTTCCTGTACCACACCTAAAATTACCTCAGACTTTTACATTCAGAATGATAAAACCTAATTGTCACAATTCATTTTTTCCCTTGTACCTTGCTATATGATCACCTTGGGAAAATATTTGAATAAGCCTATTCTGGCATTAGCTTACTTAGATGAAACCAGTACAAGTCTGGCAGCACACTCACTGCTAATGACTGATTATTTATTTTTTTTCAAGCAGGTTTGGATTTTTTTTCATTTACTGACCAATCACTTTCATATAACTGAGTAAACACCTGTTTTTCTGCACGTCCTCACTATGACAAGGTGAATGGATGCTGTGCTTTAACACCCCTTTGAGGCCGCTCTAGTGAAAAAAGAATCTTCCATCCTCTGCATCCTCCCATCTGTCTTCTGCATGGAAAAAAGTTTTTCAGGTTGCAATTTCTTTCCAAGTGGGTTCATCAGGCAGAGAAAGCCACATGAGGCAAACTGAAACCAGGGAAGAGTGTATACACACCTACATGGAGACACTCAGGCATGGCAGAACAAAAATCTGTCTGCCTTGTTCCGATGCTGTGGATGCTTCATCATCTTTTGTTCCCATGCTGTGGATGCTTCATCATCTTTTGTTCCCAGAAATTCCCACAGCCTTTTTTTTTTAATTTTTCCTAATATAAAAGGCTTGTATTCCACACTGTATGTACACCAGAAAGTCTTCAAGAAGACATTGCAGTAGGGATGGAGAGATCATTTGACACACCATTTACAGTCAAAGTTCTCTTGTATTCTGCAGGATTTTTCCCCCAAACTGTCTCTGGACTACATAAAACTGCACAGCATACATAATCAATTACCCTTCTCTTTGTTTCAAGGTTTAAGAACGTGATGTTTGATATCACACCTGGAGAAGAAGTGGGTGACTTTGAAATCAAAGCAAAATTTTTGGGGGTTGAAATGGAAAAAGTGCAGCTCCATTTCCAGGTAGAGTTTGAATTTTATTACTTTGCTACATAGTCACAGTTGCATTTTTTTCTAAATATAAACTATTTCAGATGTATTTTTTTTATGTGTATTCATGAGCTATTCAATTAGCACAGAGCAGCAGATCCTGTGGGGAATAACTATACAACTTCCATAGGATGCTGTGCACCATGTTGGGTTAATGTTTATATTAGGACAACTGCATGAAACCAAATGCCACATTAGTTCAGTGGCAAGCAGCAAATATCAAGAGAAAATGTAAATACACAGAAAACAGTATTTCTTCTGGTTTACTGTTAGTGACAGTCTGCAATTTGGGATGTAGAGGACGTCTAATTTTTTCTACACCTATCCAATAGTTGTCTGCAGTAGTTTAAATTGTGAAGGACCTGGAGTTTGAGATGATGGTTATCACATGATGAAAACAACTCCATCTTGTTGCTGTAAAGTATGGATTCAAACAGAGACTAATTATTTTATTTCTGACTATAGGATTTGCTTCAGATGCAGTATGAAGGTGTGGCTGTAATGAAGATGTTCGACAAAGCTAAAGTGAATGTGAACTTGCTCATATTCTTGTTGAATAAGAAGTTCTATGGAAAATGAGTGTCTTCAGATACCATGGACTGCATCCATCAGTGGGAAGTCTGTTCAGTATTTTTTTTTTCTTTTAAACATTTGTTTGAAGTTTGTCATTAGAGGCATATTAGCTTTAAAAAGATCCCTAAAGCACCAAATGTTCAGAGGAATGTATGCATTGCCTTTTCAACATAAAGCATAAAAATATGAAATAGATTAAATTAAGCAGTTCCAGATTTCATTGGTGTTGGTACTTCCAAATCAAAATATTGCTTAGGACACTCAGCTATTGTGGTTGTATGGATATTACAGTAGGCAGAAATTGATTTTAGTTGAATATATAAATGTCTTCCTATTAAAACATTTTTCAATGACCTCAGATATATAATATAGTTTTTATTAGACTCTAAGCATTTACCAAAAGAAATACTGATTCGTTTTTAAGGGATAGTTTGGGCAAATATTTAGTTGCATACTAAGCCTATTTTCTGGCAGTTGTCAATTTTAAAGCAAACTTATTGTGCAATTCAAAAATTTTTGTAGGTAATTATAAAGTGACAGTAACATCTTACTGTACAAAAATATATTTTGTGATTCATTCCTACTAAATGCACTACTGCCTCATGTAAAATGACATTTTCTACTTTCACAGCCTCTGGAGTGGTATTGGGGAATCTGAACAGTGAACAGTTGCTGTTCTGTTTGAAGTATTTGAATACGTAAATTGTGCCTGTCTGTCTTTTTTGTAAGAAAATAAATGCAATAAAATCAGTATTTAGGTTGGTTTTTTAAATATTCTTTGGAGATTGTTCTATGTGAAATAAACATTACCTAATTAAACTGCCTAGGTTTCTAAATTTCATTCAAAAGAGCCATTGAAGCAGCAATCCAGATGGTAGTGAAAGAGTCCCTTTCAGTGCTTTTATAAAATTGAATTTGATTAAGGTTGATTGTCCTCACAGTACACTTTGTGAAGTTTGTTCAGCAGTGAAGACTTCATGGCCTTTATGCCGTTGAACATGATGGTGATTTTGCTGATGAACTACCAATTATATTTACAGAGCAAAAGCGTGTACAGTAGGTAATGTGATAAATACATAAACCAAATATTTCCTACTTTCACTTCCCTTGTGATGAACATCTTAAAATAGGGATAGTGAGGCACTCTGGAATGCATTTTAAAAGCAAATATTAAACAAGTGTTCATTCTGAAGGTGGAATAAAACAGTGAACAGTCAGTGGCAGATGCACAGACTTTGAGTTTAGTTGGTACGCTGACCTGTATTATACAAGTTGAAAAAAATGATTACACTTACTAGATGCATTCATTTATGCATGGCATTAAATTAGAACACCTGACCACTTTAAAACAACGAATATCCCTAATTAAAAGATAAACAGCTCCTACATGCTTCCATTTTTCTTCTAGCTAGTTACGTATAAACAACTTCAATGTGACATAAATGCTGCAGTATTAATACCTGTGATCACTTAAAATAGCTGTGTGGGAAGGTGAAAGCAAGCACTTTACTTTTACTTCCATAGGAGATATATGAGTTGTACTTAAATATTAATTAAACTCAGAATCTTTTGTTCCCCCCCACCTTTTCTTTTTTTTTTGTAACAGACTTGACTAATCCCTACATATTTTTGAAAAAATTGTAGCTGAGCAGGTAAGTCTGCACAGGTGGGATGTTGATCCTACAACCAGACCTTTGAGGTAATGTGTCAAAAGCCTGGAGTTCTGCTGGTGACACATACTAGAGCCCCCCAGCCTTTGCAGAAGTCAGTCACTTCTGGATATGCTGTTTTGTGTTACACACTTGACACACCTAGTGGTTGCTCAGTTCTAATGCAAACAGCATGTTCCTCAGTTATTTCCTGATGTACACAAGCTTACGAAAGCTTATTTGGTCCCCAGGTTACGACATGTATGAAAGGTACAGTCTGTGTGCTGGCACTCACCTTTTCCAACCGTTTCTTGGGCTTCCTGCTCTTCTAGTGCACATCAAAGAGTAATTTCCATTTAATGTCTTTCAACTCCTTCAGAAGCTTTTTTTTTTTCTTAATTAACTATTTCAGTTTAGGGCCTTGTCACTGAACAAATAATGAACCCTGCTAAACGGGACTGACCACAATGATTCTTACCTAAATACAAGATTGATGGTAATACCAAAGTACGTACCAAGTACTTTGCAAACGAGCAAAATAATTCCCTGCCCACCCACTGCTGTCCTATGCTGCCGACAGCTACTAAATACAACAAAAAAAGAAAGGGGCTTTTTGGAGGCTGCTGTAAGCTGCAATTTAGGGTCTTCGTGGTTAGATTGGATGTGATGAAACCATTTTTCATTCATGAAACAGTCATGTGGAAAGACTTGCATTGCTGGTGCAAAACCTGAGGAAAATGCCACTACAGCTGCATGGAGACCATGCATCGTTGTCACCACAGGTGACATGCCTATCTCTCAACTTTGTCTTCCTTAACCAATGGTAGTGAAAGGAAATTATAGTAGGCAGTAGGCTTAGCCCGTTAGCCCTGCAGTTTGCGTTTTTCTACTGCATGTCTTCAGAGTTGACTAAGAGTGCGTGGCAGCTAACTTAGAATGGGTAAGTTCCAAAATAAAGTGATGGGGCTCTGAAGATCCGAAACTATCCAGAAAATTGGAGAACAATATCTGTCTTTGGCCAAGCAGACAGAAACACCATCATAAGCAATAGCTTTGTGCTGTTTCATTTTGCGCTGATCTGCAAACCTTCTTCTTTAGCTGTCTTTTTTTTTTTTTTTTTTAAAAAAGAATACAGGAGCAACGCAACAATCTGCCCTCTAGTGAGTGACAGTCACATCTCATTTTAAAAAGTTCATCACTAGATATACAACCCTCTTCCTGGAAGCCTGATTTTGCCTCTGAGATATGCTTCTAACTTCATCCTGTTTGAGTAGTCACCAGCCACCCAGGCACATGCTAGGGTAATCAGTATATTAAACAGGAGGAAGATGGCTCCTTCCCCAGAGAGTAATGTATATTAAACAGCAGGAAGATGGCTCCTTCCCCAGACAGTAATGATGTAGCAATCTTACTAGAACAGTTGTAGACCTTTTTTGGTACACCTAGTGTGTTTAACAGGAATGAATTTTTGTCCTGCAACATGCTTTTGCTGAGAAACAAAGCTCTGAAAAAGTGTAAGAAGTAGAATTAAAAAGTGCTAACAGGTAAAAGCTTTAGAAGTCATGAACTCTCTACCTCTGTTACAATTAGTTTGTCTACAGAGGAAGCAGCAAGATGACTTGCATAGCTACAGGAGACAAAAATGAACTTAAATTTGGTTCCCATGTGCAGACAAAATTTAACAAACAGGGGCTTGGTCTCTTTTATTCACTTCCTATATTTACAGTAATCTAATTTACGAAGATTAAAGGACATAGATACTCCCTGCAGTTCAGTCTGAGTTTCACAGAATCACAGAATGGTAGGGGTTGGAAGGGACCTCTGGAGATCATCTAGTCCAGCCCCCCTGACAGAGCAGGGTGACTTAGAGCAGGTTGCACAGGAACGCGTCCAGGCAGGTTTTGAATGTCTCCAGAGACGGAGACTCCACCACCTCTCTGGGCAGCCTGTTCCAGTGCTCTGCCACCCTCAAAGCAAAGAAGTTCCTCCTCGTGTTTAGGTGGAACTTCCTATGTTCAAGTTTGTGCCCGTTACCTCTTGTCCTGGCCCCATCCTCCTGACACACATCCTTTAAGTATTTATAAGTGTTGATAAGATCCCCCCTCAGCCGTCTTTTTTCCAGACTGAAGAGACCCAAATCCCTCAGNTTCATAAGGCGCCTCTCTACCCAACTCTCCAGCCTGTCCAGGTCTCTCTGTATGGCAGCACAGCCTTCTGCTGTGTCAGCCACCCCCTGCCAGCTTTGTGTCATCGGCAGGCTTGCTGCGGGTGCACTCTATCCCTTCATCCAGGTCATTGATGGATATATTGAACAGGACTGGACCCAGTACTGACCCCTGGGGAACACCACTTGTCGCTGACCTCCAACTAGACTCTGTGACCCTAATCACGACCCTCTGAGCTCTGTCTTTCAACCAGTTATCTATCCACCCCACTGTCCATTCATCTAACCCACACTTCCTAAGCTTCCCTATGAGGACACTGTGGGAGACAGTGTCAAACGCCTTGCTGAAGTCAAGGTAGACAACATCCACTGCCCTCCCCTCACCTATATATCCAGTCATGCCATCGTAGAAGGCTATCAGATTAGTCAGACACGATTTCCCCTTGATGCTTCTGCAATAATAAAGGCACTTCATACACATGAACAAATTCTAAATGGAGCTTACACACACACACTTTTTTTTGTCTGTATTACTGTAAACAGAAGGATATACAGTTGAGGATGGGACAGCATACCCTAGCAAACCAGAGTGCCCACTTGTAAAGCCTTTGACTGTGTTACAGGCCTAAGAAATACAGACCACTCAAACTACCAGTGGAGTAAGTATTTTCAAAAAAAGGAGCCTAAATAATAGCTCTGAAGTTAGCAAAATGTCCTCCTCTGTAGAATTCACATAGGTTTCAGTTCAACCAGGTCTTGGTTCATGAGCAACTCTGAAGCACGGAACGAGCTTTGCTCCCGGCCAACAAACACAGGGATGGCAAAGGTGGGTAATGAATCGCTTTTGGGTTGTCCTGTATTTGTAAAGCAGTCAGCCTACTGAACCCATGCAATACAAGCTTGATGCTGTCTACTTTATACAAAGCAAATCTATGAATTAAGGAGCTTTTCTGAAGGAGCGTGATCTTTCAGTTATGAGTAACACAACGATTACTCCTGGCCGTGTTAACTGTGCTCCCGTGGGGCACTACCAATTTGGGTTGCACAAACACAATTCGGCAAAGTCCGCTCGCATTGATTCCTCGAGAAAGGCCCTTTCTTCCGCACCTCCTGCCTTCTCGCCCAGCCGAGCCCACGACCCCTTCCCACTTCCCAGCTGGGTGCCGCCGCTTTCCGCTGCCGTTTTCAGCGGGGCGAGGGGTGCGTGTCGGCCGGGCTGCTGTGCTGCGGGGGAGGAACGCTCTGCCCTGCCCCCCGAGGCCCCCCTGTCCTCCCCGCCCCCGCGGCGGGGCAGCTCGGAGCCCACCCTCTCC
>VXBH01009540.1:212596-227964 GCA_013400035.1 Rynchops niger
CGGGAGGGAAGGGGAGGGGAGGACGGTCTGAGCGCTCCCGTCCCGGGTGGGGTCCCGCGGGAAGCGGTGTCCGAGCGGCCCGGGGGGAGCCGAGCGAGGAGCCCGGGCCCCCCGCGATCTGCGGCACCGCACCGCCGTGCGCCTTGGCAGAGGGGAATAAATGAAGAAAACACGCGTTAGCCCACGGCGTCGTGGGGCTGCACGTAGCCAGGTCAAGAGGCTCCTGCTTTGAAGTTTTAATTGGCGCTCAGGATGGAGTTTCCCTTGGCGTTCTGTGAAACGCGGCTCCGGGCTTGGTCACATAGCAGCGGCAAGAGAACAGGCCACAACATAAAGGTAGCCTGGGCAAAGTAACGTCTGACAGATGCTTTTTGAAAACTATTTTTTTTTTTTAATAAAGGAAATGCCATAGATCTGAGAAGGACGCAATGCCACGCGTATGGTTATTGATGGTGAAGAAAGGTTTACAGTTATCCCAGGTCTAAGGAGGTGGCCAGGCAATCGCAAGTTACGATGGAAAGAAGTGACCAGGCTGGCAAGACATGCTGGTGGACTTCCTTAAAAAACTAGCATTGACTTTCGTTAACAACTTCAGAAGATAGAGTGACAGCTGAATTTGTAGGTAGTGCAAAGTTTGGAAGACCTACCAACACAGAATAGTTCAGAATATCCACCCCATGTAGATGATCTTCATGGTTATTCAATTAGAAATAGTACTAATAGCGGTGCTATAACTGGTGAGACCGTGGATCCATCTAGCTCAGAGCTTGTCAGACAATGCAGATGCTGAGGGAACGGAGGTAAGAGAAGACATGCATGCATGTAACCTTCCAGTTTCTGGTAGAGGTGCAACAGTACAAAGGGCAAGATTATGCATTTAGAGATTACAATGTTTTTTTTCTGTAAAATTCAGTTTAACATTTCTTTGAATCACATAGTGAACACAGTGCTGCTGTTGAAATAACACATACCCATGAGATGCCTGTGCTGGGAAGACTCAGTTCAAGCTCTATGTACAGAAAAGGGCTGATTTGAGGAACAATTTCAGAGCATGGCATTATTTGAAGGCTGAAAGGGGACGGAGCTATTGTTTGTAATGATGCTGGGAGGGGACATATCAGAAGGGGCAAATAGTTTTGGCTGAACAACTTTTTGGCACAAAGATAAGTGTCCTTGAAGAGATCACAGTCATGTCCCTATTGGAAGTCTAAGGAAAATGTCCTTATTTAAAAAAAAAGGATGGGAAGTGGTGGCGTTGTAAAAGAAAAACTATACAAGTTAATTCTAGAAAAGATTGCACTGTTGGGTGCTATTCGTCCAGTTTATGGAAACATTCAAACTTGTTTTCCTGCCTTTTGCAATTATAGTCTTCATTAAAAAGCGCCCTGAATTACACTACTTAATTGCTGCTTCCTTAGGAAATAATGATTGAAATAGTTACTGTATTACATCATTAAACAAAAAATTCAAAGCAAGTTACTTCATGCGCAGTAGAACTAATAAAGCCTGGCTGTCTGAACATGTCTTCTGCTCTCCTTGTGCTTGTTCCCACTGTAATATTATGATTTCCCCACTGTCCCGGAGTACCTTCCCTGTTTCCACCACAATTCCCATCACCCATGCACTGCTGTATCCCCAGCTCTGCTCCGCCCTTGCACCTGCGGCTTCTCCCCTGCTTTTCACTTGGTCTTTCAGCATCCACAGTTACCATGTTACTGGCCTGTGCCGCTCCTGCGGCCAGGTGAAAAAGCAATAGCTTGGCAGTGGGTTGTCGCTAGGTGCTGCCGAGATGGCTGGCTGAGGTCTCAACCTGCCTGGACTTCCCTGCGTTGGGACACTGATAGCCAGATAGAGAGATGTTATCATTGCTTGAAGGCAGCACATGTGGTGAAGGAGACTGAGAAAGGAAAGCAAAAAGGAGCAGACATCTGGTTGCAAGAAAACAACACTTCAGGAAAATGCATTCAAATCGTTCCTACATTGCTTGTGTAATAAAATAATGAATTCTATATAAACAGGGATGTGGGCTAAAGAAGATGTTTTATAGACAATATGGTGTTTATTTTTACAAATGCAAATAATTGTTATCTGTCATAGAAGATTGTGTCTTACCTTGTCTGTCATGCATCTCACATTCTGCGTGTGAGTACCTTGGCCACTGTACTTACCGGCCACTGAATAATTTAGATTCTAGATGCTTATCACTGAGTATTATACAAAGAGGAGATAAGAGAAACTGACTTCTTGTTATAAGCCAGCGGTAGGGGTTCAGCTATCATCAGTAATGCCCAGAAATTGGTATTGATTGTTGTCCAGCAGTAAATTGGGAACATATTTAATTGGCTCGTGTAGGAGCCTATTCTTTGGTTTTCCACCTCACAAAGATATCCCCTGGGACATGGGCATTGCCAGTTTGTAACATGCTGTCCAGATTTATGGGTTCACACAAATACTTTGAAATTTTCTTGTGGAGCTCAAGAGTGCTTTTTAGGATTGGTTGAAGCTGTTGTATTTTTTGCTCTCTACTTCTCCTTTCACAGAACAGTATGCACAGTAGTCCTTTGCATATGAAAGGAGATGTAAAAGGAAATTATAACACAGCTCTGTGTAAAAAAAACCCCAAACCCCAAACCAATGGCTTTCAGGGTAAGAAGAATATGCATATGGTGATCATGAGACCAACAATATGTAGTACTTGATGGAAAACAGCACAGTATGAATAGTTAAAATAAAAAATCCCAAACTTACTGAGCTTTCAACATCATTTCTCTATGTCCTTGTTGGAGAATCAGCACAAAGGCCACAGGCAGTAAAAGAAAACTTCAGGCAGTTTGAGTGTTGCATTGATTCTACATAATTTTTGCCTTTCAAATTCCTTACTGGAAGCAATGAAAAGACTGTATGTACATTGTTCAGTGTCCTGACTGCATGCTACAAGGATAAAACCTCAATGCTTTATCCTGATCTTTCTTTGTTCTTAGTTTCTTAGTCCTGTTCTTTCATAGCTATTTATATTTTACAAGTACTTTAATACAGCTGCTAACTCTCTCATATCAGCAATGAGAATACTGTTAGTCATAAAAATAGGTTTGACCTCTTCCAAAAGGATCGGATGACAGCCTAGCTAAAATAGGATGACTGTTTGAACATTTATGATCATTATACAAGCTTTACCTCTCTTTTCCTAACAGATTATTTGAATTATTAAAAATCACTTAAGCTGTAGTGAAACGCTTTAGACAAGTGCTATCTACAGCTTTAAAATAGCTGGAAAGGAACATCTGACAGATTCTGGTATAGCTGTAGCTATGTAAGAGTAGTTTTAAAATCTTTTCTGTAGAACTACTGTATTGGATGTCTTGTACTATCCCAGCTTGTAGGTAATGCCTGTTTCCCATTACCAACCCCTGTGTTCATTGTCAAGGTTCATTAAGATCTTTTCAAATAATATGACATCTTTTCATCCTCTTCTCTTCTGTGTATAAATCTCCTATCATTGGCGTTTTCAAATAAACACTGACACAAAAGGAATCCAGAACCTCAGGGCAGTAACTACCTTTCTGTTTCAGAAAGCATGAAGTGCACTATTGTTTGTTCTAGTAATACACAGACACTGTGTCATAGAAACATAAAAGCAGCTTTGCAAAGGAAATGAACTGATATGTGGCTATCAATCTTTTAAATTAAAATAAAATTGAATTTCATCCAGATAGTTTAAATACCCACTCTGTATATTATCAAGTGTGAAGAAATAGCAAGTTTGAGGTCTCATTGGATTTTTCCATAGATCTGGCTTTCAAGTAGTACCTCACGTCATCTAAGTTCAAGGTGGGGACATGGATGAAGCACAGGACACAGCATGGAAGTGTTGCTAACAGCATCAAGCTTATACAGAAAACACATAGTTTTCACTATATTAAAGTATTATCCCAGAGAATTTTAACTAAGCTAAAATTATTTATGGAATGGTTTTGTTATGAATTATTGTAATAGGATTCTACTTTTCGAAAAGTTTGATAATGGACTAATGCAGACTCTAATAATTCCTTTAATCTAAGAAAGCTGTAAATAAGTTAGCTCCAAGAATTCAGATAAAATTATTAGTAATGTTCAAGTAACTATGAGTAATAGCTACAACAAAGGTCAGTAGTTGATAAAAGGTAACTGGCCCAATCATCCTTTTTTTCCTTTAGCATATTTTCATATCATCGTAAGTTAGGAGTCACCAACAAAAAATGGGTCAGGTTACCACCAAGGGCTTCCACATTAAGTGACTTAACCTCAGTCATTAAGGGTCAGTGGGTCTGACTGGTTCGCTCACCAGTCCACAAAAAGTGAGGCACTGCAGCACTGGTAGCTCAGGTGAGGCAGCGCAGGCAAAGCCCTTCAAAGTTCAGAGATACTGGGATGAGAGAGGTATTTGCTGGAAGCACCTCAGTTACCACATCGTGCAGAGGTCATCTTGGTAGTTCAGTTCCTGACTCCAGAGACAGGTTTACACTCCCTCTCATCAAGTTGATTTATAGCTATGTTCCCAAAACCAAGAAAAAGTGTCACCTCTTAATTTGATTCTCCACACTGTTCTTCAATGTTGGAGAAATCAAGAAGGACACGTAGACCTTCAGGGACTAGGGTCATCATTGTCTTCTGTTTCAGAAATTTAATATTTTAGAAATGACAGTGGAAGAAACATATTCACTGTGTTCAAAGTCTTGAAGTCATAGAACTTTTATGTATGGGAGATACCAGAGGTACTGTTCAAGATTTTTCATCACTCTTACTGATGTCAACCATGGAGACAGGCCTCTGGGCATGAGAAATTAGGGTTTTTTCATTCAAGTGAAATTGCAGTCATCCCAAAAGGGATGAATACAGATGGTGTCAGTTGTGACAGATTTCTATTGCAATGATTGTTAAGTACTGGAAATCACCTACTTGATGTCAGCCAGAGGCTGAAAAATATAATTTATGCTGCACCTGAACTGCTGACTCCTTGAGTCATCCAACTGCTTGGACTAAACTTTTAAAGTAGGGTTAAAGATTAAGGATCTATAGTTTTGCCTTCTGTTAGTGTTTCGTTTTAGACAGCAGAATAGACCCTCATATAAATTGTTTTAATCCCCTTCTGTGCAAACACTGAATCTCACATACTTGTGTACGTTTGTGTTTCAGTAAAAGTACTAAATTGCTCCTACTGCAGTCTATGCAACAAGCTCCCAGGCTGAAATTCTCATCCAGCATCATTTTTCTGGCTTGCAGAGGTTGCAATCTAGTCACTTTGCATACAAAAACACTTCCCCTTTTTTGTCCCCTCTGCCCCCAGAATGTTGCTGTGACACAGCATGATACATACAATGCAGCAGCTTTAAAAACATTCCCGAATTTCCCTACCATACCACTCCTCTGATCTCCCCACACATTCAAGTCTGAATTTCACCAAAATTCAAGCTGGGAGCAGGGCCCTTCTCGCACAGCCAGCGCACAAAGGGAGGTAACTGCCTGATTAAAGCTGTAGCCATTCCTCTCTGCCATCTGCCTCCTTCAGATGCTTTTGTTCTTATCTGCATAAAAAATAATGCTTTGAATTACTGTAGAACAAATAATTGCATCTTAACAAGTAGCATCTTAGATCAGTGAATCGTACCTGTGTACTTTCAGCTCACTGATTTAAGCTAACACACCTTCAGTTTTTATTTTAGTTGTCTAGGATTCACCAAAGGATCAGTTGTACATGTAGATGCATGATTACTTAAGGAGTAGTAAGTCTCTCACTTCTGCCTGCCCATAATACGTTCGAATTACCCTACACCTAAGTAGATTAAGCCGAAGCTGAAAAAGACAGTCTTCCGAAATAAATCTCCATACAAACAACTTTTCTGAAATCATGTCTAAAATATCTTGCTACATTCAAAAAGCAGAGATACCCTGTCCTGACGCTTTTCTTCTCAGTCACAGCTGCTGAACCCTGCTGCAGAAGACTCAGCTGCAGAGGGAACGCTAGTGGCAGGTTTCAGCAGTGCTCCGAGTGCACACTGGACGCATGCTGTCCTCGATGATAAGTGCTGTGGGGTAGGAGAAGTCGAACTGGGGAAGTGTTTCAGTGCAAGCTGTGGCTACCAGTCTGATACAAGCGAAAGGTTGATCTGCGTCTGCCTTGAAGGCTGCATGCACACTTCTGCCATCTGTCTTGAAAGGGGCCATCAGGTTGACTAAGATATCTGCAGAGCACACAGAAATACTCCAGTAACTTGATGTTTTAATTGCACCTTCACTTTTTGTTATTTTGGTGACAAGTACTTCTAATGGGAATTTTGTGTATGAATACTAGCATTTATCCCAGCACCTCATTTCTTACAAACTCTATGAAGGGTCTGTCAAAGACAGTTCAAGAGTGGCAGTTCATGGTTGTATTTGTGTTAAAGTAGCCCAAAGAGACCATAGGTGAGATTAGGTCCTTAAGCACAAATAGACTCCCTACCATAAAAAGCTTCCAAGCTAAGACATGGGAGACCAAGGAGGACATCTTACCCAAACTTGTAAAAGGAACTAAAATAAAAAGGGCTGGACTAGCATCCATGGGCAGTCTGCGCTTTGAATCAGGAATTAACCTTACTATTCTGTGTTGCTAATACGATCTTAGCTTTCCTTTTTGAAAGATGTTTTCCCCATAGCATGTAAATATTTGCTTATTAATCTCAATACTTTCTTATTTTTCAGCCTCCCCATATAACAGCAGCCGGCCACACATCAGAAGTTTTGTGATCTCTTTTGTACACGAGGATGACCGTATACCTACTGAAGGTGATATGGAAGGTGACTTGGAAGTTGGATCAGGAGCCACCAATCAGACTGGATCGTTCCTACGTGAACAACGAACGGTGTCAGTGCAAACAGCAAGATACCTCACCAGCCCATGGCTGACGCGCTTCGTTCCTTCAGTTTACACCTTAGTGCTTGTGCTGAGTCTCCCTCTGAACATTACAGCAATACTCGTGTTCTTGAAAAAAATGAAAATTGAAAAGCCAGCTGTAGTATACATGCTGAATTTGGCCCTTGCAGATGTCCTGTTTGTAAGCGTACTTCCTTTTAAGATTGCTTATCACTTTTCTGGAAATGACTGGGTTTTTGGACCTCAAATGTGCCGTTTCATCACTGCTGCCTTCTACTGTAACATGTACTGTTCAATAATGCTTATGACAAGCATAAGCTTCGATCGCTTCTTGGCAGTGGTGTATCCCATGCAGTCTCTTGGGTGGCGTACATTAACACGTGCCTCGCTGACTTGTTTCATCATATGGCTTGTAGCAATAACTGGGGTTATACCTTTTGTCATCAGAGAGCAAACGATGGAAATACCGAAGTTAAATATAACTACTTGCCACGATGTGCTAAGAGAATCTGAACTTCACGGCTATTACCTCCACTTCTTCTCCATCTTCTCTTCTGTGTTTTTTGTAGTGCCATTTATAATTTCTACTGTCTGTTACGTGTGTATCATTCGATGTCTTAGTTCTTCTACCCTTGTTGCAAAGCAAAATAAGAAGACACGTGCCTTGCTCTTGTGTGTGGCTGTTTTTTCTGTTTTTGTTATTTGTTTTGGACCAACAAATGTCCTTCTATTAATTCATTATATCCATTTTTCTTATGACAACAGCTTAGAGTATCTCTACTTTGCCTATCTACTCTGTGTTTGTATCAGCAGCGTTAGCTGTTGCATTGACCCCTTTATTTACTACTATGCTTCTTCTCAGTACCAGAGACAACTTTTCAGTCTCTTCAACTGTAAAAAGACTTTCGATCCTAACAGTAGTAACAGCAGTGGCCAGTCAGTGTCTACCACTAGTAGAAGGGCTACATGCTCTACTAATGTGAATAACAGTGTCTACAGGAAATTACTAGCAATGCATTAAGATAGCGTGTCTTACGTGTGCTTAATTTTTAGACAATTTCAGACAAAGACTGTATTGTATCCAAGAAATGCAAAACCTTAAGTTGTTGTACAATACATAGTTTTATGGATTCATTATAGTAATGCACAATTCGAATTATAACTCTGTGTATGTATAAATATATTTATATAGTATATGTAAATAAAATAATGTAGGGGGGAAAGTAATTTCTCAATAATAGTTGCGTANCATTATTTCTGGAATTATCTGTAAACTTTGTTTTCTTAGTATTATTTTGCATCTTGGACACTACCATGGTTTATTTTACATTTTTATATATTCCACTTCAAAACAGTCTGTATGGTTTTAGGAATGTGAGCAACTGAAAATCAGGTGTTGATCAGTGGAATGTGTCAGGGGATATAATTCTCAGCAGCTAGAACTGCCTTTTCTTTGTGTTCGTACTATTAGAGTACGCTAAGCATCTTGCTTAGGAATGTGGTATTTTTCATAATTAATTTCACAAAGAAATTGTGAAATTTTATTTCATAATAAATCAATGTTGAATGGCTCTCTAGAAAATATACCGAAAAAGAAAAAATATTCATCATCTTGGTATGTAGTTTGCAAACGTGTGCTTTTCTGCACATGATTAATCATCATGCACATGTTTAGGACTTGGAAATATTCTTTATCCCTGACAAGTCTGGATGTTTCTTGTATTTTACATTGTGTCCACGTCTACTAAAATTGCTGTGGTGTAGAGCCCAATAGCTGACTTCATTCTGTGTGGCATTCTTTTACAAGGGCTGAAGCTAAATAACAGGAATTCAGTTTTAGAAACTAGCATGTAGGTAATAGAACCATACACGAAAATGGAAATGAAATTAACTAGGAATTTGGTTAATGTAGGATTTGCCATAGGAATCTGCCAAGAAGTACAGCAACTGATAAAAGCTGTCTTCAGTCCAGCACAAGTGATAAGAACCTAGTCTTTCCACATACAGTGTGACAGTGAAAAACCTCTTTCTAACCATGATCTCCTGTTGGTTTTTTTCTGTTCCTTAGTGGATTTAAGGACAATTAAGTATTGTATTATGAGGGTGTCTCTAGATTTTTGTTCTCAAGTATTTGCCACTTTCTAAGTACACAAGCACTAAAAATATACATATATGTATGTAGTTTGCAAGGCTAAAACCCCACCAATGTTAGTGAGACATATTGTTACATTCTCATTTTGTCTAATATCATATTAGGGGTGCTTTTGGTTTTCAACAAAATCCAAATGCATCTTAAAATTATGATTATATGCCCTTCCTGGCAGAAAAAATTACCTCTGTGCTTCCTGTAGTTACAGGCTGAGAGACTGTTTTTACATCTATTACATAGTTGAGATGTGTTTCAATGTCGTGATATTTTGTTTCCGTGATAGTGGTTTATTTTTAGGTAGCGAAAAGAGATCACTAGTCTGCTTTGCAAGGGGCAGTATTACCTGCTAGGAGGGAAGAAAATGTACGTGAGAAACAGCTCAGCAATCACAGCGATTATTTACTTCGTTTTTCTCTGTGGTTGGGTTGTCTCACTTGTAACCTCTGCGTGCTCAAGAACATTTGCAAATGAGCAACTTCTTCCTACCTTGTAGGGTGAAAAAATGAGAGGGCTGAACACAGCTGTTTGTCCTTGTGGCTAAGAACATCAACAAAGATCCTGAATAAGAATGCTTAAAAAAAGATTTTATGCATGTTTGTAAACCAGTATCACAGCTCTGCCACGCACACGGCTGAAGTTGATTTTGCTGATGGTTCTGACTTGCATGCAAATGAAAAAAACAAAACAAAACAAAACAAACCCAACCCAATAAAAACAACCAGGAAAGGCAGTTACAACACAGAACCCTGAAATGAAAAGGATTCACAAAGCTAATTAGACTTCTTGACTTCTTGGTAACTAGCTGAAGTGCTGAAGCTGCATTTGGAGAGTATGTTGCCTAAGTATGTTTGAAAATGCAACACTTGACAGGCTTGAGAAGTGGGCCTGTGTGAACCTCATGAGGTTCACCAAGGCCAAGTGCAGGGTCCTGCACCTGGGTCAGGGCAACCCCCAGGATCAATACAGGCTGGGGGATGAAGGGATTGATAGCAGTCCTGAACAGAAGGACTTGGGGTTACTGGTGGATGAAAAGCTGTACATGAGCTGACAACATGCATTCGCAGCCCAGAAAGCCAACCATACCCTGGGCTGCATCAAGAGAAGTGTTGCCAGGAGGTTGAGGGAGGTGATTCTGACCCCCTACTCTGCTCTGGTGAGACCCCACCTGAGGTGCTGCATCCAGCTCTGGGGCCCTCAGCACAGGAAAGACATGGACCTACAGCAGTGAGTCCAGTGGAGGGCCACAAAAATGATCATAGGGCTGGAGCACCTCTCCTACGAGGACAGGCTGAGACGGTTGGGGTTGTTCAGCCTGGAGAAGAGAAGGATCCATGGAGACCTTATTGCAGCCTTTCAGTACTTAAAAGGGGCTTATAAGAAAGATGGGGACAAACTTTTTGCTAGGGTCTGTAGCAGTAGGACAAGTGGAAATGACTTTAAAATTAAAGAGGGTAGATTCAGACTAGATATAATGAGTAGATATAAGGAAGACATTTTTTACGATGAGGGTGACAAGACACTGGAAAGGTTGCCTAGAGAGATGGTAGATGACCCACCCCTGGAAACATTCAAGGTCAGGTTGGCCGGGGCTCTGACCAACTTGATCTAGTTGAAGACGTCCCTGCTTATTGCAGGAGGTTGGACTAGACAACCTTTATAGGTCCTTCCAACCCAAACCATTCAATGATATATGCATAGGCATCCTACTTACACTGATGCATTGCAAGCACTCTAGCAAGCTTTTTGCTAGCCTGCAAATTCATGTTTCTGCTACATATGCAGACGTGCTTAGCAAGTCAATTGCCACACAGCATAATACTTGCTAAAACATACAGCAAATATCACCTTTTCATAGCAAGGGAAGCATTATCAGTTATTCCTTCTTTTAAGCTCTCACAGCTAGTGTCACACCTTTGTTTTCTGTTTGTATTTTGTTGAGTCTTCAGCCTGATTGGATTGCAAAAACAAGCAAACTGATATGTGGCTGGAGGAGTCTCATACCAATGCAATGGCACCTCAACTCTTACTGAATTTGGCATATCTTTGTAACCAGTTAGTTGGAACAGGCTACAGTTCTCTGTGTCTGCTTTTACTGCTGTGTTTGGTGTCAAATTTGATGCTGTATTTGATGCTCAAGCAGCAGCAGTCTATGGAGCCAAACTCAGGCACAAACAGCACTTGCAAAACAGGTTATAACCGCTGAGCATGGTCATGCAGCAAAGCACAATGTGGTAGCCTTTTTGAGGAAACTGAACTAGAAACGTACCACAATTTAGACTGACATGCTTTAGCTAACAGGAAAAGCTAACCATCTCTTCATGCTTGATGCACCCTTGCACTGCTAGATGGGCAAGAAAATGAATGGCTTGTTTCAGGGGGAAGGGCAAGGAGTCAAAATCTGACCAAAAGAAATGAAACCCATCCATGTTACATGCTGTTTCATCCATACATTCTCCTCCTCCACATTCTTTCTTTTTTTTCATAATGTTGGGGCTAAACAGCATCATTTTCTGTATGAAGCAAGCTAACAAACATGTGCCAAATAACATTTGGAGATGAGAAGGTGTCAGGCACTAAACATGCATTTGAAATCTTGCTAATATTCCAGATACGCCAGCTTCATGTGTGGCAATATTGGCGGGGCAAGATTTGTAATGAGTGTCATCCCTATTGGCAAAACACCTCAAATAGTGGCTGTCATTAGTATAATTTATTTCACAGGGGAAGGTTTGCTTCATTTAGCATGGCAAGGATTTTGCAGGGATTGGCACATTCACACTAGAGGCATTTTACCAGTTAACACCAAGCATGCATCTGCCTTACAACCTGCTCCCTGCTGCTTGACTGCAGACAAAGTATGGTCCACCAGCTGTTAGCTCTGTTTCCCTATTTAGTTGAATCCTACCCAGAAATGTGAGCATGGCTGCAAAGTGTGTTCATCGTGTTTTGCATCAGGCAAACCAGATCAGGGCACTGGATGTCCCCCTACTTGAGACAGGATCCAGAAATGGAAAAAGAGTACAAGCCAGATAGATAGTAGATCACCAGCTATGGCTTCACACCAGAGCTCTCCACGAGCCAGGGGAGGAAAGAGAAGGGCCTGGTGTGCTGGGTGCAATATTTAAGTAAATTCCTGGGTAAGGCCTTTTTCTACTGATCATCTTGATCTTTTTTTATCTGATCACCACTTGATCTTGCAAGATGCTGAGCAAATAAAAAAAATGAATTTCTTACACATTTAAAATTACTGACCCACCTAAGTGCTTTTTCATTGCATTTGGTATTTTGCAAGTGGTATAGAAATGGTTAAGTGACAGCTACTAGAGCTGGAGAAGCTGAACAAATAACATGCTATAATCCAAGTTAACACTAGAGAGCATTAAAACAACTAGGTACGGCTGTTTTAATTTGGCTTGTTGGGGAAGAGACCATCAGGAACCAGATCTGAACATCATGCGGAACTGCAAAATACTGATTAGCCCTCTAAACAAACATGTGGACTTGGAAAGGTGAAAAAGTATTGGAATTGTGTTGGAAAAGTGGGTGGGATTATTTTAAACAGAACCTGTAAAAAAGTTCAGCAAAGTTTTGGGGAATGATTTTTTCTTATCTTTGTGCTCCCAGCCTTATTGTAGCAGTGCCTGTAGCACCACAAACAAGCCCCTCTCCTCAAATGCAAGGTGTGACACTTAAAGCATGGCACTAAGCTCAAATGCATTGCACACAGCTCAAGGTCAGAGATGATAAAATTAACCTACAATGAAAATCTGGCTTGGTGTTCCTCACCATAATAAAAATGAATGTCACCAAGTCAAATTAATCTTCATTCCATAATAGGCCTGGGAAAGTCACTGGCCTTGCCTTTGTTAGATCAGTTTGGGGGTTTGTGTTAGGAATTTGGGGTCTTTGGGGTTTTTTGTGATGCACTATTACATAATAGAGGCAGCATTCCTTGGGAAGTTCTCACATACGTTTTTTCATGCTTGTGGATGGAGCAACGCGTACCCAGACAGCAGCAGAGATGGTGCTACAAGGCCTGGGCACAGGCCTCTCCCAGCCCATCCTCCCACAGGGCTTGCAGCCTGCTCACAACAGCTGGCCATGTTTGTCTCTTTGACTCAGCTAGAGATGGCAGGCAGGACACCGCTGCTTCCCTCAAAAGCCTGAACACAGAAAAGGAAGATAATCGAATAGACTTTCAGAGTCAGATTATCTATAAATATTTTATCACTATTGGGTCTTAATAGTGTTCTTTTTTTCACAGATATATATCCAAATAATTGAAATTTTTGGCTTATAAAGAGGAAAGAGCAAGCACCATCAGCAATACAGGAAGCAGATTAAGATCCTAAAACCAAACCTTTAAAATGTCTGTTTCAGCCAGACACAGAAGTCTGTTTAGTCCGTTTATACTCCAGTGAGTGTGGACCTTCCCGTGGACCCTGTGTACCTGCTAGAACAGGATACAGTGGTACAGAAGCCAGTGGTGGTACCACTGACAGGAAACGATGCTGCCAGCACATGCTGTGGGAGCCTGCTTCCTTTCCCACAGAACAACACTTAACTGGAAACAGGCGTCCAGCTCCGGAGGCTGTGTTTTGTCACTGTCACCTCCTACTATAATGTCCTGTTTACTGAAAACTCCCTAAACACTCAGGGTTTCTTGTCCAAGACAATGTCCCATACAGTCCGTCTCACCAATTACACAGCAAACTGCCTTGGGGATCTACTTTTAAATTAGACGGGTTTTACTGTCAACTAGTTAGTTTTTACTCATTATGACTTAACACACTGATTTAAATGATTCTTTTCTGACGTGATTACTCCTCTGATTTTCCTCTTCTCTTTTCTTTTTTACAACAAACAATTTTTGCTGCATATTAAAATCTTTCATTGTTCATCAATATTATTGCAGACAAACAGAAGACGATGTGCTTTTCCCTGCAGCAAACTCATGGATTTGTAAAGCGATACCACTCACACCTGACATGTTTTCCAGGAACCATAAAATGTGAGAAATTTGTTAAGTTCAAAAATCGAGTCAGCTAGCATGAACAGAATAATTGCATAGCCTGTAGGCAGATAACGCTCTACAGATGCCTAACGCACGTCGTACTGAGAACTTGGTCCTGGATGGGGAAGAACAGAGAGGGAGGAAGAAAGCCTGTTCAAGTGCTAATAAATCTCTCTCCTTCAGAATAATTCCAAGAATATTTTTCTTGCGTGCTTTTCCTATAGGTCACATAAGGAACAAACCTGTGTATCAGTGCTACTTGTAGAATTTCTTTCAATTTATTTTCACAACTTTTTGTCTCCACCTTTGCTGCTAGAGGCAGCAATTCTACCCAGCAAAGAATATAATACACCTAGTTAGTTGCCACAGCTTTAACGTCCAAGGAAACAAAAAATACACTGAAGATTTCTGCTTTCTATCACTCAAACACAAGCTAGGAGTGACCAAGAAAATAGTGCTCCTACCACCGAATATTGTATTTACAGCAGCTATGAAATTCAGCTTAGATCTCTTACTTTGCTTTAACATTTTTTTCCTATTTTTATTTGCATATTATCTTCAGCAAAAAATTTTGAAAGGAGGGACTTATTGCACTTCACTTGCTAGATGAAACCTATTTGTAAATTTGCTGTGAACTATATGGAGATTTTTCATTAAATGGCTAAAATCTTTCTAAGACTTTTATATCTCTGCATATATAAACTCATATCTCTGCATATAAAACTCAGAGATACTGAGTTTTATTACTGAAAATTCATTCAAGATTACATTTAAAATGTTAAGACTCTTTAAGAGACAGGCTTATCTAAAAGTGTATGATCTTTTGTTAGCCCAACTGATACACTGTGGTGGGAAAAAAAAAAGACCATGTTTTGTGTAATTTAAACCATTCTGGATAGCTTTCCAGGTTTGTATTTTCTTATCATAGTTTCTAAACTAAGATCAGTAGTGTAGTAGTACAACTCCTGACACGTTCTGTTAAAGCAGTAAAACTATTTCCTAACTTACAGAATTTTATGGAATTTTACGGAATTTTTTTTCAGAGTTGGAAGGGACCCCTAGAGATCATCTAGTCCAACTCCCCTGCTAAAGCAGGATTGCCTAGAGCACATCACTCAGGACTGCATCCAGGTGGGTCTTGAAAGTCTCCAGAGAAGGGGACTCCGCACCCTCCCTGGGCAGCCTGTTCCAGTGCTCTGTCACCCTCATCATTAAAGAAGTTTTTTCTCATATTTGATCTGAACTTCCTATGTTCCAGCTTGTGCCCGTTACCCCTCCTCCTGTTACTGGGAACCACTGAAAAGAGTCTGGCTCCA
>VXBH01009540.1:235350-247664 GCA_013400035.1 Rynchops niger
CCCCAATACTGAGCCCTGGGGAACACCACTTGTGACAAGCCACCAACTGGATTTAACTCCATTCACCACAACTCTCTGGGGTCAGTCATCCAGGCAGTTTTTACCCAGCAAAGCGTATGCCCATCCAAGCCACGAGCACCTGGTTTCTCCAGGAAAATGCTGTGAGAAATGGTGTCAAAGGTTTTACTAAAGTCAAGATAAACAACATCCACAGCCATTCCCTCATCCACTAAGCAGGTAACCTTGTGGATCAGGAGATCAGGTTAGTCAGGCAGGACCTGCCTTTCATACACCCATGCTGACTGGGCCAAATCACAGTGTTGTCCCTTATGTGCCACGTACCCGCACTCAGGATGATCTGTTCCATAACCTTCCCTGGCACTGAAGTCAGACTGACAGGCCTGTAGTTCCCTTCTTGTGGATGGGAATCACATTTGCTAACCTCCAGTCAACTGGGACCTCCCCAGTTAGACAGGACTGCTGATAAGTGACAGAAAGTGGCTTGGTGAGCATTTCTGCCAGATCCCTCGGTATCCTTAGGTGGATCCCATCCAGCCCCACAGACTTGTGTTGGTCTAATTGGTGTAGCAGGTCACTAACCATTTCCTCTTGGATTATGGGGGCTTCATTCTGCTCCTCATCTCTGGCTTCCCAGGGGCTCGAGACTTAGAAGACAAGTGGTCTTACTATTAAACACTGAGGCAAAGAAGGCCTCAGCCTTTTCCTCATCCTTCATCACTCTGTTTCCTTCCACATCCAATGAAGGATGGAGACTTTCCTTAGCCCTCCTTTTGGTGTGAATGTATTTATAGAAACATTTTTTATTGTCTTCTAAGGCAGTAGACAGATTAAGTTCTAGTTGGGCTTTGGCCCTTCTAATTTTCTCCATGCATAATCTCATGGCATCTTTGTAGGCCCTCTTGAGTTGCCTGTCCCTTCTTCCAAAAGTCATAAACTCTTTTTTTTCATGAGTTCCAGGTAAAGCTCTCTGTTCAGCTAGGCCGGTCTTCTTCCCCATCAGCTTGTTATATTGTTTAGTTGTATATGGCTACTGAAAATCATCAGAAAACACATAGAGTGTACTCAGGCACAGGTTTACTGGGTGAATTGAGAGACCTCAAGTCCTTTCTTTTAACACTGACCAGTGGGGAAGGGATCCTGTATCCTGTGGAAGGGAAGATACGACTTAGTATCATCTGACTGTATTACAGTAACAAGAATACTTACACATGGGTGGGGAACAGAAAACAGAAAAGAGAAAGATATCTGCAGCAACGTGTATCCCAGGTGCCTTCCGTGAACTTGTGCCAACAGCTCAGTGTTGCCATCAGCACACATTGGCATCACTCCAGGCTACCTCATTGTTTCTTCACTTCAGGCTGGGTTTTTCCTTATAAGTGAGCTGAATGTATATTTTGATAGTACCTAGATAGAAAACCCAAGCAAAAACAGCGCACCTACTGAGTAAGCCACTATGCAATCCTTGCCCTGAAGAGCTGACAATTATCATCCAGGAGGCTTTATTATGAGGATTATAATAATTGCTGCTTTTTTCTTGAAGTTTTAATGCTGAACTTAGTTGCATGAGAATCCAGCTTTAGTTTAAAATAAAAAAATAGTCCTGGCTTTCCCAGAAGAAATAAAAATCCTTTGAAAATGCAACTTGTGTATATTCTAATGGCTCAAGCTACAGACGATAAATGAAAAGCTGATGTTTATTACTTGCAAAGTAATATGAACCTGGGAGCAGACTGTCAACACCTTTTTTTCAGCTCTTGACTACAGACACGCCATTACCACTGTCAAGTTTTCAACAGATGTGATTTTTCTTTTTTTCCAATTGCCTGGTATGTGGTAGTGTTTTATGAACTAAAGAAGAGGGGCTTAAAAAAGGAAAAATATATAGTAATTAAAAAGCCATAAATTATCAAGCCCAAATGAAAGGCAAGCATTATTTTATAGCTCCACAACCAAGCACTCTAAGAAAGGCTGGTCCTGTGTGGGGATGTCATGTTTGCAATTATGTTATGAAGTCAGTGATGAAATAGGGAAATTCATTGCTTTTGGGGATGAACCTGAAAATCTTCCGAAGTTTTGGTGCATCTTAATTGTTCACTTCATTGTTGTAGGCAATGAGAATGTGGAAAACAATGCAGAAATTGTCCCTTCATGGTTTTATTTCACATTTTTAAAAATTTTGTAGTGTTAGGTCACATCTTGGCAGGTCACTGTTAACAAACAGGATGTGAGATGCCAGTGTGCCAAGGGTCACAAGTAGTTTAAGCAAAGCAGACTAATTTCAGTAGAAGCAAATGAAAGCATCCAAGCACTACAGTATCTTTTAATAGAAGGTAGGAGCTCTGTCTTAGGTTAAGGAGATATGTGAGCTGAAACCCCCTTTACACATTGACCCTAGAACTTCACAATCATTCAGGTAATGGGTAAAAACCAGCATTGCTCCTCTTCCTTCTCTTTCTCTGCAGATTTTCTTTCAGGGAGAAGAAGGTTAAGAGCAAGGAAGAACTTTGTTTTGCTACATCCAGTGGCAAGCAGAAACAGGATTTTCTGGATTAGACATGTGATGGCTTTTAGGCCTGGGGCAGGCTGCACCCTTCCCCTCAGCAGTTTCCACCTGAGCCCTGAGGCACCAAGGGCCCTAGCTTGGTCCCTGCAGGAATCGAACTCCCAAGCACAGGTGTTTTTCCTGCTAGTTTTTTCAGCATTCAGGGTGTTTACTCTGGTGTCAGGCTCTTACAAAGCAAAAACAGCAGGACATGTTGTCCCCCAGCTCCACTCACATGAATCATCTTGACCTCTCTTCCTCAAGAGGATACAGATAACTCCCAATAAGGCCAAAGTAAGCTATTTTTCTCCAGCAGGGACAGCCTGTGCCTGCAGTTCACCTAGAGGTTAACTGGCACTCATGTCCAAGCTCACTGGGGCTGCCTCCTGCTGCTTTCCATAGCCTGGGAGGCTGACAAGAACAAGGCTGCACTCTTTGCAGGAAGCCAGATACCACCAGTTTTACCTCTTTGGAACATATCTTCATCCTGAAACACCTAATTACTTTTCATAAATCCTTTAAATCTTCATACAGTACTTCATTGTAGTCTCCTATGACCTGTACTGAGTATTTAATTACATATTTAAAATGTAATCTGTCTCTACAAATAGAGGTAATTCAATAATATTTCAATTATTTGGGGGGGGGNTAAAAAAAAGAGAAAAGGAACAGTAATACAGTAATGACTCCATCCTAGAAAAACCAGATCAACCAGCTTCTCTGCCAAAGTATAAACAAAACTAAACACAGTGGAGAGAATAAAATCCAACGTTTCCTTTGTTTCAGATCCCTGGTACTGCAGTAGAGAAAAACAGGTAGAAAAGCATCACACTTCATTTTGTAGAAAAGGCACAGCAATAAGGTAAGTGTTGAAGCTGTCATCAGCAAGTGATATGTTGAATTAAACATGGGAATTAACCTTTGCAACCTGAGGAATACGGCTTTCACTGAGCAAACATTTGTGGAACATTTAGACTTTCTTAATTCTCACATCCACACTCCTAATTAATTTACCATCAAACCCAGTGATGATAGCTAATACACTGAGTACCTGTAACAACCATGCAGAATTTCAATACAATTAAAATGCAAGTACTGCTGCTCTTGCACTTCAGTCCTTTCATACTGTTTTGCAAAAAGACATTCTGTGACTGCTAAAAGACTGTACAGAGGTAAGAATACATTCCTTAATTGTAAAATTATTAACCGTAGTGTAAAAGGATTTACTTGGATTTAGCAAAGGAAGCTGGTGGGTATGAGTTCATGACCAAACCTGTGGGAGCTTCTTCCAGGGGAATATGGTGGGAGACCTCCTACCTCACCCCGCCAGAGCAATACTTGGTTGGGAGGGAGGGAGAGAAAGGCGAAAACAGCTCCTCACCCAGCAAGAGCCAGAATTGTGAGCTTAGTTAGTTGCCTTAAGCGCAGCAGAAAAAGTGTCCCAGGAGCAGCTGTGCCTGCAAAAGCCAAGCCAGGGCTCACAGTGGACACCGAGGCAGGACCTCATCAGGAGCAGGGACTTGAAGCCTCTGTAAGAGACCCTGGCTGCTGCCAAGTACATCATCACCAGGGAACTGGGTACTGCTGGCCAGCACAAAAAGAGGATTATCCCTCACAAGAAGCAGGTGAAGGACTGATTCTTACTGAGCGTTGTTATGCTGGTGGCTTGGGGTGAAGCATCTCACTACAAGGAGTAGTGACTTGGCCACTGAAGGGTTGAAAATTGCTTGGGACTGGTGCAATCCAGCATAACTGGAATAAGCACAACTATCAGAAGAAAATACTTCACCCCTCCTGAAGAAATTAACTGCTTTTTCCTCATGTTAAGGGCTGATTAACAACCCAAATCCTGCTTACACCTTGTGCATCCCCCAAAGACATTGAAAGGTCTTAGGCAGAAGGAGGGTTTCCTGATTCTGTGCCTTGTGGCAATAGCCCCACGTTTGCAGCCGGCTCCTGTACTGCTGTGTGCTCCTCAAGAGATCAGGACAGGGCTATTGGGGTACAGTATTGTGTGGAAACACTTTCCCTTGCAACCCCCTAAGGAAGCCCAGGCAAGAGCAGGGACAATGAGGCATTCAGAAGTTGCAGTGAAATTCCTACATGGCCCTGCAGCAAGGCAAAGGGTAACACCTTTTTCTGTCCTTCCCATCCTCACAGTCTTTCACCTCTATCATGGTGAAGTGCACATGCAGCAAATAACTTGCAAATCCTAACAATTTCACTTTGTGAAATTTCACTAAAGTTCACTTTACTTCTAAATGCACACTGACTAAGCATATTCATATTCAGCTTCTAGATCATACGAGACTGGTACATGTCTGGAGTTTAAAGGTTTGACAAATTTCAGCTAAATAGAAGAAAAAAAATTTTTCTAACTGCGATTAATAATTGTGGCTATGTTGTTCATTAAACTTAAATGGAAATTAAACAATCTAATCACATATTAAATAATTCAATCACAAATAGTTAACTCCCTCCTCAAAAAGTAGCAATCAAGTAATAAAATTATTTTTGGTCGTAACGCTAGCTTTTTTTGATAATGTAGTAGTACTTGATTTTGAGCCAAGTAACAGCATTGTATCTGATAAAGTGTTTATGGTCTTCCCCTGACTGTGCAGACAGTTGGAGGTGGGCTGAGACGCTGGGAGGGGACAAGACTGGATCTTGCCATACTGCATGAACGCTGCAAGAATAGACAGGATGGCTGTGTGAAAAGCTTGTGACTCAGCACAGCTGCATGGATCTCCTCCTCACGTCCTTTCTTAGCATGAGGCATTTCCAAATAATTTTCTGGAGTCCTGGCCAACCAGCATACTTTTTCCATTTAACTCAATTTCTTCATGAACACTGGGCTCTACTTCTAGCTAGACCACAATCCTGCTGATAAAATAATTACAGAAATAGTTCCAATCTGTGTTCTTTTTAACAAATAATCCCTAAGCAGGACAAAAGCCATACCCTTTCACCTCAAAGACAATGATGGCAGGAATTCCCAAGAAAGCAATTTGCAAACCACTTAAGCTATGGTAAAACAGCATTTACTAGAGCTAGAGAGAGGGGTTACCTTGAAACTACGAAAAGATCATATATGCTCAAAGCCAGACAGACACATCCCTTCCATGCTAGAGCTGGGAGTTGACCAGTTTCTGACACCTTCTCTGTCTTTCTGACATCTTTTCTCCTTCAGCTTTTCCAATTCCCCTGTCCCCAAGCCACAACTAACAGTATCTGTTCTCAAACCAGTATATGACAAGGTATATCACAAGGTTGCATGGACAGACCTGCCCTATCCTTCCTCAGGTAAGTTATGATGCGGGGTGCTCTGCAAAGGCAGGTTAAGAACTGCCAGCACCTTCTTCGAATTGTGAGCTGGGTGAGCCCACAGGTCCTGCCATCACACGACACAGCTATTTTCCCTGAAAAGCACAGACCTGTCCTCTCCCTCAGCAAACTGCATCTCTGCCAGGCACACAGGAGAAAACACGGAAAAGAACTGGAGGACATTAGAGTGGAACCTAAATGACATCCATAATGCCACCCAAGTTTAACCTGCGTCTCAGGAGAGCCTAAGAACTAGGGCAAATGACCACACTATTCAAAGGAAGGCTCACTGGCCTGGATACCAGCCACGACAGTGACCATAAGAAGATGCACAGAAATGAAAAAGAGGAGGACAAACATAAATGCTATTTCCCCAATTACTCTTACGCTACATTCTCCTCAGGGGAATTCTCAAGTCAGTTAGTAATCCTCAATGCACTCAAACTAACACTCTTGCAGGTGTTGCCCAGCCTTCCCAAAAATTTACAGAAACCTCTTGCATCCCCAGCATCCTTTTTGAGGAGCTCCACAGGTCTCCTACCTGCTGCGTGTCATTTGTGCAATGTTTTTTTACATTTGAACCTGGCTCCTGGTATTTGAGTGGATGGCCCCAGCCCCTGCTTTTGTAGTAGAGGATGTAAACAAACAGACTGAGTTGTTCTTTGTTGCTTAGTCAGGTCTTATACATAAGTTATTCAATACTTCCTATGTACATGTTATAAATATTGTTGGAGTCTATCAGAGCCAGAATTGTTAACGTGACTGGATCACCACATTGTCTATTATTTCCCAGCTGTAGAAGTTAACTTAAATCCTGTTCTAGCTTTTCAGAAACATTTGTGTGTCTGTTTCTTAACCTTCTTCATTTTAATTTATTGGTATAAAACTGCAATAGGCAAGATATCAGTCCCTGCCAAACCAGGCAAACCCTGCCAAAACAATAATTCCTTCTACTTGCCACACTGCCTTTTAAACTCTAATGCCATGTACAATTTAAATGTCATAAGCCATAACTGCTGCCACATGAACTGCCTGACGTGCTCAGAGCCCTTGGACTTTTGTGCATGTCTCAAACACTACCTTTTACATCAACACGGGCATGCCATCAACTAGACTGCAGAACTGATCCTGTTAAAATTCTGCCTCTTTTTGAATGAGTATCCAATTATCCTGGTGTGGTTGTACCAACCTATGGTCCAGCACACAGGGGTGCAGTGGGATAGTGCATGTCCATGCACATGGCAAGGGGGAAAAAAAAAAAAAAGCTATGGCCTTAGAAGTATTTTTCTTTCCCCCCTGCACTCCTGCCAGATGGCTGTTGCAATATTTCACTGTTAGGATGACTAGAAAAGTTATAATTTTTCATATCTCATTTAGATCACTGATAAATTAAGAACATATGGATATGGCACGGATGAGTTCCACAAAACGTCACAGATATCAGTAGATCAGTTAAACGATCAGGTCAAATGCTCGAAATGGAATTCATGATCAAGAAGTTAATAAATATATGATTCTGTTAAAATTTCCACAGTCAGTCAGGAAATGTGGTCAAAATGCTGTATTTTGTACTTGCAACTTACAGAGCAACTTAGACTAGCATAAACTTCCACTGAGTGCAGAACTAAAAAGGGGTGATGGATTGATACTGCACAAACCTTAAATTAAGTTCACTTTCCATTTAGGAAAATGATACTGTGATTCAAAAAATTGTATTTTCTTATCTAATAAAACAGTTACGACTTGTTTTTCATTACAAGTATCAATTTTCAAGGAAGAAAAAAATTATAAATTCGATTAAGCAATCACAAAATCACCAAGACAAATACTATTTAGAGTAAGAGGTTTTCTGCTCTAGAAATTTTGTTCTCAAGTCCTGCTTCAAGGTACAATGCTGGAATTGTTCATACAATTTTTATATCAGTAGGCACTGTTGGGAATGAATGTCACATATCTATCTGTTCAACTGAACTAAAAGCTTGGCACATAAACCTTCTGTGAAGCTCTCAGAATTCATTTTCAATTTGTTTTTTTGCAAATACTAACTGGAATCTAAAAATACACTCTGATTAAACAGACCCCAGCACCAGCAAGTGCTTCATGGTGCAGACAGGAACTCACTGTTGCCATTAAACTACTTCTTGGATGCTGAATCCATTCACAACTGAGAATGGCATTACTTCTTGGGCAAATCCTAAGTTCCTCAGAAGCCATCAACAATTCTCAGCCAAGGTTCACCCATCCCTACAGCTGTCCTGGGCATTATCTACACCAAGAAATCCCTCTGGAGAAAAACACAAGTCACACATGACTATGATCATATCTGTTTTGTACACAGAATTAATTTATTATAAAGCTTTTTCCTGTCAGAGGACTACTGAAATATCTGGCAGCACTCACAACCCATGCCCCCCTAACCAGATTTTGGGTTGTATCTCCCCACTTTTCCAAATCTGGCTATGATTTAGTCAGCTCCCAAGCCTCTGAGAATGTGTCTTAATGCTGCTCTTTGAAGGTGACCAGGTGTGTTGTTCAATGTCACTCTCTTCATGTTCTTTTATCTCAGATTCACAAAGTACAGTTCTCCCTGGTGTTCACCAAACTTTGTGCTTAGTGACTGACATTTTTCCACACCTCTTCTCTAGCTCTTCAAAATGGGTATAAATCCCATGGGGTTTCCCAGAGGTCTACTGACATCCTGAAAACTAGCTGGTGTTCTCCCTCAGTGGCCCACCTGAATGCTACTCCCTCTAGGCTCTTGGTCCTTGATTTGGTTGGAAAACTGCTGTCATCTGTGTAGTGGGGAAGCAAAAATACAGAGGGGCTTGAACAAGCTCCTCTCCCCAGAGGCAAAAACACGATGGATCTCAGCAGGAGACATTGCTGTTGCCTGCGTCATTATTGCTCAGTAATGATGAGCATGACCTAAGGATCTAAACTCTTCCTAGCTAGAATCAGGTAAGACAGGGTCTACACAGCATTTCAGTAGCATTTGTTTTTGAACAGAGGTACATGAGTGTAAAACCACTAAGGCTGACTCGTAACATAAAACACCATGTCAAATCTTATTGTATTCAGATCCCAAATAACAGTAAGACCACTGAGGTCAGCGTAATAAAGGACTGACTTTTTATTCTGCTACAAATATTGTTGTAGAGTCACTACTAGCTGGGCTGGAAGAGTTACTCAAGGCATCACTTACTTCTCCTGCCAGGAGATAAACACCTACATAATTTCTGTTCATCTAAACCACTTCAAAACTGCCAGTGATGGAGGTCCTACAGATTTCCTAGAAAGTGAAAGCTCAACACAACTAGTGCCAAGTGTCAGAACTTTTCCCTAATATCTAACTTTGCTAGCATTTCAGCCTACTCAATGAACGTGGAAAACATGCTGCAGCTTTGGACATACTTTAAGTATGCCATCATGTCTCTCCGCAACCTTCTTTAGACCAAACATATTTAATTGCTCCAAACATTCTCCAGATTGTTCCAATTGATCACATCTTCTCTGGACTTCATCCAGTTTTCTTTAAGGAAGACATGACTGAGTTAAAAATATCCTCCAACAAATAACTTACTGGTGCTGCGTGAAGGAAGAACTTCTTCACATACATTACAGACAACAACCCTCTTTGCTGGAAGAAAATACTGTTGACTCCCATTGCATTTGTGATTCACTGTAACAATTCAGATTACCTTAAAAGGAACTGTTATTTTATACACTCCACCCTATATTCCTTCCAGTGCAGATGTACAAACACTAGACAAGAATTGTAATAGATCCACACGGAAAATAACTTTCAACTCCCTTCAAAACAGCTTTACAAACCAATACACACAAATAGTAGCTCAACTGAAATGGAAGGAAAATAAGGAAACAGACCTCCTCGGTTTGGCCAATGTATCCCAATATACATCTAATTAATCTCCAGAAGGAAAACTTGGTTACCTCTTCTCACTGGCTAGGATTAACATTTCACTATACTCATCAGATTTTGCAATGTTTGCCTGGAGTCAGAAAGGTTTTGTTGTAAAATCTAAGTTAAATAATCACTCGGAACTGGTGTGGTTTAATTATTTATTACTGAAAGAAATACAGAGAGTAGAAATTATCTGAGAAATGTTATGGACTTTTAAGATGTTTCAGAATGCTTTCAACATTTTCAGTTTTCACTTTTAATATTTACCTAACAAAGATCTGTTCCTAAAAGTAATTTGGCGTTTGGATCGTCCCACAGTGTCAGTATAAACTGAGTTATCTCCATGGTAGGCCACCAATAAACTTCCCATGTGAGATGGACCAACAGGATTCTGAAAGAGAAAGATGTGGAAAATGCTTATCCAGTTCATCACAACTAATACTGTGACTAATTTTCCACCACAATCTTCCCCACTATATTTCTACTGCAAATAGGCTCCACAGCTAAGCACACAGCTCTTTAATAATCTTGTTTCCACTGCTGTTATGCTGACCTTATTTTAAACTTCATATGTTGATGCTAGCTCCCATTTATCATTGTCTGCTTGCAGGTGGTTTGCTCTGGAGACTAGTTGGCTATTGCAAAGGACACAGCAACACCCTCTCTAACAAACACGCCAATACATAAAAATGTTTCATTTTGCTGAGCTATTAAATGTTTTTATAGTAGCTTAATAATGATCCATTGTTTCATTTCCTCAGCACAGGTAACAGAATAGCGCTACATACCTCAGACAGATAGAAACTCAGGCAAAACTAGCGGCTGCACTGATGAGTCACAAGCAATCTGCACATCCCTTTCTCTGCATTCCTATCTATGCAGAAAGAGCACTTTCTCAGTTTACAACAGTAGCAGGATAATAAGTCAGTACTAGCTAAATGGTTGCATCTTCGATGTATCTATACATGTAAGTAGAGGTGTGAGTACAAGATTAACTGTTTATTTGTGAGCGCACTTAATGCAGTGCACCATGGAAAGATTGGATATGATGTCATAATTAAATCCCTTTCAAAATGTATAAGCACAAGCATGCTGAATTAAGATTGCACAAGAAGCCCAAATTATACTATTTCCTAATTTTCAATAGCTTGATTTTGGCACCTTAACATGTTTGGGTTTTTTGTTTTTTGTTTTGGTTTTTTTTGGTTTTTTTTTTTTCTGTTTTGTTTATATAGCTGTAGGCACACTTGAAGACAGACATAACCACAGCTTAAGCAACTGTCAACACAAGTGCAGAAGTACCGCTTTATATTCTGCTTAGACCAAGACATTTTGTTAAATTTGCATGTCCTCTATTACTGCAAGGTCACAGTGAACTGCAGTCACAGCTGTACTTCCATGTCAGTGCGAAGTCAGGTTTGAGCCACCTATGTTTCTACCACCCAGGCACTGGGCATACCTAACATTTTGTTCTAGACCTTTTGCCACTTCTCTTTGTCGTGCTTCCAGCCCAAGCCCTGGATCTCCTTGCTTTTGAGAAAAGTGAAAATACAGGAAGAGTCAAAGGCCAAACATCAGGAACAAACACAGGACACCGCTAACAGAAGGTCAGAAAAATCAGAATGACACCCAATAACCATTAAGGGACTACCTTCCCTCAACACAGTGACCTCAAAATGCCATGAATTAATATGCTACCCACACTGACCCCCCAAGTAGTAACAACATAATAGCACACCCGCATGACATGCTCATAAAGCACATATTTGCCATGGCCAGAATTTCCAAAACCTGCAAGAATCTTGTGGTAGATGGTGTAAGAGAGGTAAGGGACATGACTTTCTAAATACAGAATGAAATAAAATGGATGTCTGCTACCAGAGAAACAGAACAATATACAGCTGCTGCCTATAACCCTTCTTGTGTCCTAGGATCCTTGCTGGACACACACAGAGCATCAAGGACATTTATGACAACCACTGTATAGTACCTAACAAGTCTGCCAGCAAGGCCAATGAGAACTGAGCAGGAAACACAGATAATTGTTCAAAGGATCAGGAAAACAAGCAAGAGAGACTGCTTAAGATTGCACAGGGGCTTTTATGAATGAGAAACACAAGGAGGAAGGATAAAGGGCTTCAATGTGTTGAAATGAGTTACCAAAAATACTTGAGAGACCTGGTCCTGCACTGTGAAAGCAAAGCCTTGTAGTAACTTAGCACCAAGGTACTCTCTTGTTTTCTAAGATGCCAGGTGGCTACCCTGAGGACAGGCTACAGCACTAAGAAATGACGCATCAGCTTCTCCTGAATCAAAAACTAAATTAGTTTTTAAAATGAAATTATTCACATTGTTTCGTTTGAAACAAACTTCACCCTCCTCCTTGAACCCTTGCACTAACTGCATTGTTTGAAGGATATTTTAAGTGCTTGTGCCATCCCTACAAGACACAGTGATATTTAAAGTTAGGAGATTTTTATCTCCTCTCCCTTCCCAAACCAAGCT